>NIVC01002478.1:139696-170745 GCA_002269645.1 Macrostomum lignano | reverse complement strand
CGAGACTTCAATTGGAAACTTGTCCTTTCATGTAATGATCGCTGTGAACCCTGTGCCACGCAATTCTCGCAGACGTACTAGTGAAGGTGCACCTGATTCAGAACGGCAAACGCACTGGCCAAGAAGAAGACATCCGTGAAGAAGAACGAGAGCCAGCCAACCTACAATGAGGCCATGATATTCAACGTGTCCAGACTAGTCTGTCTGTAGTTTGCAATTCGGTTATAAAGTTTTTGTGTTCAATGTACATTGGCTGGCGTACATGCCGAGGCTGAGTAAAACTCTAACTGAATCTCCTGCGCGCACATTGAAACAAAACGGAGTGAGATGGGCGTTCTAGGGAGCTGGCCGTTCTATAAAGCCATCGTAAGATGAGATCGTTCTTAGCTCCCATCTCCGTAGTGTAAAAGTCCGACGTACGATCGAACTTACGCTACGACTGCTTTTATAGTACGACGCCCTAAGTCTATTATAGCTAGCTAATTTCCGTTCCCTCTTCTCTCATTGGCTGGCCGTGGCTGACTAACTGTAAAATCTCTTTACCCTTGAACACCACACCCCACTCCGCCGTTGGTTTTAATGTACATGCAGTTGTTAGTCAGTCCATACCCTCATTTTCTTGCCCAGCTAATTCTCCCATTGGCCGGCGTGCAAGCCGGTTGAGAATTGAAACTTCTCTACCCTTGAACCTTCACACCCCCTCAGGCTGTGCAGCTGCGCATAACCGTAGCCGAGATTCGCCATGACGGTCGCCTAGCTAGCATTGGTCACGTGATTATTGGCTCGCAGACTGGCGGAACGGAGCTAACTCACTGGCAGCAGATGGTCACTTCGCTGCGCAAGCCAGTGGCCATGTGGCATCATCTGCGCAAGAAGTGAAGATCCCTAGTATGAAGACGACTGGTAGCTATGCAAGATTATACGCTCGACCGATTTTGATAGCACTCTGAGCAGACCTGAAGAATATTAAGGAATCTAAGAGCAAGATTAAATGTCAGAAACGTGAAGCAACTATAGTAAGAGTACAAGAACGAGCTGTGAACAATTTTGTCAGAACATTAGTCGTGTTTCCTGAAAAAATTGTCGTTACATATATTTCGTAACACTATAAGATAACTCTTGATATGCTTCTGTGTTCTTTCTATGCCAGTAGTGACGCTTATTTTTGTTTCTTGTGAGCACAAAATCCAATGAGCTTGCGAAAACGATAACAGGAAGAGTGACAACTTCTAATTACGAATTTGTGAAGCCCAGCTAACCTAAATTAGTCTTAATTATTTTTATCATAGTTCCGAAAATCCCGTTGTTTTTTTGTTTCTTAGAATATGGCAGATAGAATTTTTTAATTCGCTTTCCAGAATATCAATGATGCATATTTTGTTTTATATTGGATCTATAGTTATACTACACTCTACTAAACTATTTTCTAGTTTTGTTAAACTTGTCCTTGTGTTTGTTAATCTGTTAATCTATTTATCAATGCATTCATCCACATCTACCTGTTTAAGTCTGTGTTCGTGTGCATTTATATTTATACTCATAGAATATTATATAATTTATTCGGCGTTTATTATATTTTAACATATCCCTATAATGTAGGAACTAGAAAATCGATATATTTATATATATACTCTATTCAGATGTTCAGATGTCGTGCTTCAAATTACGGACACGTGCACTTGTGTTTCGATCAAAGTTTAAAAAACAGAGCGTCATTGTCATACATGCGTTTAAGTGTTCAAAACAGCAAATATAAACTTTCGATTGTGTGGTGTCAAATCGTGGCCTTTTCTGCTTTTAGAATCATTTCATTACAGTCGTGTGTACCGCACTAGGTGTGGGATGGGTTAGGGCTGAGTTATTGAAATCATTAGTGTAACAATATATCCATAGGAATAAAAAAAAACTATCTACGAGCGATACCAGATACCAGAGTGCTTCGTTTTGTTACACATAGTGACGCTGTGCTGCGCTGGCGGGACGCGCTGTGCTTGGGAGGGTTGGGGTGACGCTGTGCTTGGGAGGGTTGGGGTGACGCTGTGCTTGGGAGGGTTGGGGTGACGCTGTGCTTGGGGGGTTGGGGTGACGCTGTGGTTGGGGGGGGGGTTGGGGTGACGTTGTGCTTGGGGGAGTTGGGGTGACGCTGTGCTTGGGGGGGGGTTGGGGTGACGCTGGGCTTGGGGAGGGTTGTGGGTGACGCTGTGGTTGGGGGGGGGTTGGGGGTGACGCTGTGCTTGGGGAGGGGTTGGGGGTGACGCTGTGCTTGGGGGTGACGCCGTTCTTGGGGGTTGGGGTGACGCTGTGCTTGAGGAGGGGGGGTTGGGGTGACGCTGTGCTTGGGGGTTGGGGGTGACGCTGTGCTTGGGGGTTGGGGGTGACGCTGTGCTTGGGGTTGTTGGGTGACGCTGTGGTTGGGGGGGGGTGACGCTGTGCTTGGGGGGGGGTGGGAGGTGACGCTGTGCTTGGGGGGAGCCTGTACTGGGGGTGCTTCTGTGATGGAGGGATGACATTGTGCTGTGAAGGGGCGAAACTGTGCTGTTAATGCAATTTGAAAGCATCAATTCGCTTCATTTTTCATTTCACATGGAATTATGAGTAAGTACTAAACCCATACTAAAGGAAAAATTAAATAAACTGAACAATCAAAAGGTTGTATCGCAGATCGGAGTGTTTCGGGTAATTTTGCTAAATAAGCAATGACAGACGGGCTCATCAATCAATCAATTAAAACTAAAGGAAAACAAAAATTGATATAAAGACAGCGCACACGCACACACAGTAAGCGGTTTATTTTGTTAACAAATACGATACAACTGTTGTTACTTATTGTATGCAGCTTGAAGTTGAATCATCAATTAAATTAATCTGATAGACAGTAAGTCTGACGTGTCTGGAAACTAATAGCAGCAAAATGGCTTTACAGAACTGATAAAACGCTGCAGTATTGTATTAATTAGACGCAATAATTGGGACTTTCAGTAGCAGGGGTAAATATTTTCAGTCTTACCAGATTATTGACAACCGGAAGTTATCAACTATCAGATTATCGATAACCGGAAGCTATCAACTATCAGAGTATTGACAACCGGAAGTTATCAACAATCAGATTATCGATAACCGGAAGCTATCAACTATCAGAGTATTGACAACCGGAAGTTATCAACTATCAGATTATCGATAACCGGAAGCTATCAACTATCAGAGTATTGACAACCGGAAGTTATCAACTATCAGATTATCGATAACCGGAAGCTATCAACTATCAGAGTATTGACAACCGGAAGTTATCAACTATCAGATTATCGATAACCGGAAGCTATCAACTATCAGAGTATTGACAACCGGAAGTTATCAACTATCAGATTATCGATAACCGGAAGCTATCAACTATCAGAGTATTGACAACCGGAAGTTATCAACTATCAGATTATCGATAACCGGAAGCTATCAACTATCAGAGTATTGACAACCGGAAGTTATCAACAATCAGATTATCGATAACCGGAAGCTATCAACTATCAGAGTATTGACAACCGGAAGTTATCAACTATCAGATTATCGATAACCGGAAGCTATCAACTATCAGAGTATTGACAATCGGAAGCTATTAACTACCAGTGACAATCGGAAGTTATCAACTACCATACAGTTACAACCGGAAGCTATTAACTATCAGACAGTAACAACCGGAAGCTATTGGCTACCAGACAGTGAAAACCGGAAGCTATTGACTACCAGACAGTGACAACCAGAAGCTATTAACTATCGGACAGTGAAAACCGGAAGCTATTGACTACCAGACAGTGACAACTATAAGCCATTAACTATCAGACAGTGACAACCGGAAGTTATAACGTCCCAGATTATTGGCAACCGGAAGCTATCAACTAAGCTATCAAATATCAGAGTATTGACAACTGGAAGCTATCAACTATCAGATTATACGCTCGTACACAACCGGAAGCTATTAACTACCATACAGTTACAACCGGAAGCTATTGACTTCCAGCCAGTGACAACCGGAAGTTATCGTTATCACCCGATTTGATGACTCATCAGATTATTGACAACCGGAAGCTATTAACTACCAGACAGTGACCGGAAGTTATCACCTAGCAGATTATTGACAACCGGAAGTTATCACCTACCAGATTATTGACAACCGGAAGTTATCACCTACCAGATTATTGAAAACCGGAAGTTATCACCTACCAGATTATTGACAACCGGAAGTTATCACCTACCAGATTATTGACAACCGGAAGTTATCACCTACCAGATTATTGACAAACGGAAGCTATCAATCCCAATCTATAGACAAAGGTAATAGAAAGCCAGTGAACTGTTGATCACGTTAAGGTTGAGTCCTACAACTTAGTGAGTGAATAAACAAATATCTGATACTGCAGATCAATGTTGACAAGCAGTAAAAAAACAAGCAAAGAAACATAAAAAAGCAGAGTTCATCAACTCAACAGGAGATGATGGAAGTTAAAAAAAACACGATATCATGGAACAACATCGTTATCGTTTGTTTAAAAAAAGAAGCGGACAGAATCGAAAATTTGAAGCAACAGAAAATCAACAGCAGCGGAAAATTAAGTAATTCTTTATTTTATTCTAATATTATATGATTTTTACGCAATATATATATATATATATATCGTAATGCATTATTTCTAAATCGGTGCAAACACAACACAGTGAGATTAGCGGTATATAAAAACAAAAAATGGTGTGCATTTTACAATCAGATCGACACCTATTAATAGAGAAAAACGAGATAACTAATAAATAGGACTAAAAAATGAAAACAGCTAAATGAACTGACGTAAATCAAGAGACAGACAAATTTTTATTAAGTCAATTTCAATGTCTTGCAAGCAACAAGCCTAGAGATGAGCAACTGTCCATCAATGAGTCATTATTGATAGTACCAGTCACGAAACAGTAACAATATCAGACAGAGCAAAGGGACTCAAAAAAAGTTTTTTATTCATGGTAAGGGAGCCTACTGATAAGAGAAATATATAAGGAGGCTGGGGTGGGGAGATGAAGATTGACGGTGATATGGAGGGTGAGAAGGTTGTGCTGGACCTGGAGGCAGGGTGAGATAGTAGGGTGAGAGGAAGGGAACGTGAAATAAGAGATGCGATGGGAGTGTGACATGGAGGGTGAGATGGAGGGTGAGATGAAGGGTGAGATAGTTAGTCATGGGTGAGATGGGGGCAGGATGAAATTTAGGTGAGATGGAAGGAGGATGAGATCGAGGGTGAGATGGAGGGTGAGATGGAAGGAGAGTGAGATAGAGGGTGAGATGGAAGGAGAGTGAGATAGAGGGTGAGATGGAAGGAGAGTGAGATAGAGGGTGAGATGGAAGGAGAGTGAGATAGAGGGTGAGATGGAAGGAGAGTGAGATAGAGGGTGAGATGGAAGGAGAGTGAGATAGAGGGTGAGATGGAAGGAGGGTGAGATAGAGGGTGAGATGGAAGGAGAGTGAGATAGAGGGTGAGATGGAAGGAGAGTGAGATAGAGGGTGAGATGGAAGGAGAGTGAGATAGAGGGTGAGATGGAAGGAGGGTGAGATAGAGGGTGAGATGGGGCAGGGTGAGATGGAGGGTGAGATGGAAGGAGGATGAGATCGAGGGTGAGATGGAAGGAGGGTGAGATAGAGGGTGAGATGGGGGCAGGGTGAGATGGAGGGTGAGGTGGAAGGAGAGTGAGATAGAGGGCGAGATGGAAGGAGGGTGGATGGGGGTAGGGTGAAATGGAGGGTGAGATGGAGAAGGTAAAACGCGGAGGGTTGAGACTACGGAAGAATGAGAGAAAGAGATGGATAGAGATGGGTGCATCAGGAAGGAATTAGCAGAGAAACTAGCTAGCAGTATTGCAAACCAGTGAGCAAACTTCTCAGCCAATGCGCAACAACCAGATGTTTATATAGGTGAAAAAAGCAGAATTTCAATTCGACGTGACAACCAACAAGCGGAGAGTATTAATGAAGTTTAAGCGGCCCACAAATGACGCACTTATAATCATGGTGACTAGAATGTGACTGAGCGGGCCAGAGAGTCACTGCAGGTGAATAGTCTGTACACCAGCCATGATTCGATTCCACAGGTCCTTCTTGCATTTCGGATGATTTTTAATGCTAGTTAGCAACTGCTGCCACTGCTGATTGGGATCGATTGGCGGGAAGTCTTCTTTAGCCCGATGGGCGCGCAGGATGTAGGAGACCAGATCGTCCCATTCGTTGGTGGTCAGGTGGTTTAGCCGGTAATCGATGTACGAGTGGTATCTGCAACAGGCGGGGAGTGACAGAGTGTTCTTTATGCGATGGCGTTTGACGGCGATTCTGAGTGGGCTTGAGGGCGATTCTGAGTGGGCTTGAGGGCGATTCTGAATGGGCTTGAGGGCGATTCTGAATGGGGTTTGAGGGCGATTCTGGATGGGGTTTGAGAGCGATTCTGGATGGGTTTGAGGGCGATTCTGAATGGGTTTGAGGGCGATTCTGGATGGGGTTTGAGGGCGATTCTGGGTGGGGTTTGAGGGCGATTCTGAATGGGTTTGAGGGCGATTCTGGATGGGGTTTGAGGGCGATTCTGGATGGGGTTTGAGGGCGATTCTGAATGGGGCTTGAAGGCGATTCTGGATGGGGTTTGAAGGCGATTCTGAATGGGTTTGAGGGCGATTCTGAATGGGGCTTAAAGGCGATTCTGGGTGGGTTTGAGGGCGATTCTGGGTGGGGTTTGAGGACGATTCTGGGTGGGGTTTGAGGACGATTCTGGGTGGGTTTGAGGGCGATTCTGGGTGGGGTTTGAGGGCGATTCTGGGTGGGGTTTGAGGGCGATTCTGAATGGGGTCGAGGGCGATTCTGGATGGGGTTTGAGGGCGATTCTGGGTGGGGTTTGAGGGCGATTCTGGGTGGGGTTTGAGGGCGATTCTGAATGGGGTTTGAGGACGATTCTGGATGGGGTCGAGGGCGATTCTCAATGCAATCAGCCACTTACAGCTTGTGCAGCCGGTTAGTCAGCTTCACAATCTCAGACTGAGTAGAATGAGACGCCGGAGACGCTTGGGAATAAAGCGACACCTGGCGAATAATCTGCTCGAGCACGTCCGGCTTGTGGATGCAGCCAAGCACCAGGGTGCAATAATCCACTACAGCTTTATAGTCTAACCGCACAGCCACAGACAGGGCCCATTGCACCTCGCCGCCGTATTGATTGTTAGGCCCGAATCTGGAGTTATCCCGACTGCTACTACTGAACAATTGCGCATCGTTTCGACTAGTTGGCGGCTGATAGAATGCTTTCATTGCGCGCAGGGCGCAGTTGAATGCATTCTCTAAATATTGGCGAGTCTTGGTTGAAGCTTGCGGAGGTGTTGGTTGCTGCTGCTGCTGCTGTTGTTGTTGCTGTTGGTGAGTAGCGAAACGAGCTACAACCTGATGATGCTGCTGCTGTTGGTAATGCTGATGCTGCTGATGGTGATGACCGTGCGGAGATGGCACGAAAGGGCCAATGAGACCTGCAGGAGTCCAGTGCTGCTGCTGCTGTTGCGACTGACTCGAAGTCTGAGGCGGCGGCGGTGGCGGCGGCGTATTGGCGTAAAAGTGCGGCGGCGGCGGCGGCGGACGGGCAGGAGAATAGAACGCAGGCGGGGGCGGCGGATGGGAAGTCATGTGACCGAAGTGTGAAGCCGGGTAGCAACCAGGAGGCGGCGGGTAGAGAGGGCCGGGCATTGGAGCGAACTGCGCCGCAGACTGAGGCGGAAGCGGCTGCGGAGGCTGCTGCGGAGGCGCCTGCGGAGGCGGCCAAAAGACGGAGGCGGCAGCGGCCGCTTGCGAAGTGATGATTGGAGCATCTGGCGGCATCCGAGCCGCTGACGGAACAGTCGATCGTTGAACTGGCTGGCTGGCCGGCGGCGCGGAGGACTCGTACAGTTCGTACCACTGCTTGGCGACCTGGGTGAGGGAGTAGGAGCGGCATTATCTTGGGTATAGTCTGCTGCTACTAGGGGAACCGAGTGTGACGATGGGTCTGATGTGACAATATAGTCCTTCAGGGTGACAATATAGTCCTTCAAGGTGACAATATGGTCCTTCAGGGTGACAATATGGTCCTTCAGGGTGACGATAAGGTCCTTCAGAGCGACAATAAGGTCCTTCAGGGTGACAATATAGTCCTTCAGGGTGACGATAAGGTCCTTCAGAGCGACAATAAGGTCCTTCAGGGTGACAATATAGTCCTTCAGGGTGACAATATGGTCCTTCAGGGTGACAATATAGTCCTTCAGGGTGACAACTGACAATATGGTCCTTCAGGACGACAACAAGGTCCTTCAGGGCGACAATAAGGTCCTTCAGGGCGACAATATGGTCCTTCAGGGTGACAATATGCTCGTTCAAGGAGACTAAATGGTCCTTCAGGGCGCCGATATAAGCCTTCAGGGGTGTCAATGTAGGTCTCTTGGTAGTGAAAACACAATTAAAATTAGATTAAATCTATTATAAACACAATGTTGAAGACAAGTCAGACCTGGAACAGCACAGTAGGATGCACTCCGCCTGCCATTTTCTTAGCGGACGCGTCAACCGCGTAGAGTCCCTTCTCCAGCACCTCCAGACTCTGATCCTTGCACTGGTCTAGGCAGCGGCGGATCTCCTGCGGATTTAGCGTGTGCGCCTCGTGCAGACAGTCGAGGCACAGTTGGGCGGCCACCGCGCAGATGCCCTGGTCCCGGTTGCGGGCCACCTTGTCGGCTGGATGAGATGACGAATATTGACGATGAGATGACAAACGTGCTAGTAATGGAATTTACATGTATTTGATTACACCTGCCCTAATTAGTCCAGATGTGCAACCGACAGCTCAGCCGCAGCTATTGCGCGGCGCATCTGAAGGCTGCGTACGGCTATTCAGTCCAAGGACTGGGGGGTCGCCACACTCACCCTCAATTACCCCAGTAATGCTGGCACCCATTTTACAGCTGGGTGAACTGAAGCAATGCTTAAGGACACAATTTTTTCCGAGTGGGTCGGGAATCGAACCCCCGACCTTTCAGTCGTGCTTGACGCGTTAACCACTAGGCTTCAACCCCCATAGGTTAGGAATGATTTTAAAGTCTGGTGGCGATCTTCTAAGGTTAGGGAAGAATACTACCAAGAGCTTAGTGGCGATTTTCATGAGCTCAGGGGCGATACTCATGATATAAGGGCGAGTCTCAAAGCCTTAGAGGTGACTCAAGCTTAGTGGCAGTTCTTTTATCATTATCTTTTAACGATTATCATAGTTTTCAGTTCAATATTGTGAATTTCATGATTTAGAATTGTCAAAACACAGTTCGTACATACATATAGATTATCTAAGGACAATATGTACTTGTAAAACGCTAGAAGAAAGTGAAACTAACCAATAACGGCCACCTCAGGCGGTGTCAGGTGCTGTCTCCAGGTGACAAGCAGTATTGATAGAGCAGCTGTGCCAACTTCAGTCACCACATTCTGTATCCAGCTGACATGAGAAGAATAGGTCCTACTCTGCCAGGTGCTGTTAACGCAGTTGTACAGGCCCAGGGCGTACAGTCCGACCTGAAAGGCGGCCAACTGCAGGTAGCGATGCGGCCCATTGTTGCCCCCAGTCGGGTCCTGCTGGAACACTGGCGCTGATGCAGCGCTGCCGCCGGCTTTGTGCTGCAAAGTTTTCGCCAATTCGAACATGTGATGCGCCAGCGCCTCCGTTGGCTTGTTGGACTCGGCCGCGGCGGCTACCGCGGCTGCGACTGCCGACGCTGACGTGAGCTGAGCTGACGGCGGCAACTGGCCGACAGTGTAGGGAGAGGACGACTTGGGAACTGGCGGCTGCGGCGGCGGCTGCTGATACTGGGGCCTGTGGCATTTTGATGAATTGAATTTTTGTACCATTTATACTACTAACTCCAAGTAGCTTGACAGTAACAATGTATCTAATTCTTGTTCTTGCAATGATGGCCGATGGGGGAATTACTTGTAAAAAGCTTCAGTCAACAGTGTTTGTTTAATAACTTATTCAAATTCGCTATTCTAAAGATAGATTGATAGATAGATAGATAGATAGATAGATAGATAGATAGATAGATAGATAGACAGACAGACAGGCAGACAGACAGACAGACAGACAGACAGACAGACAGACAGACAAATAAAGCTGTCGATAAAGATAACTATAGAAGTAAACACTGCCTAATAATAATACCTGTTGTTAGTTGCCCGAAGCTGCCCGCTGCCATATTGATGCTTCTGCTGTTGCTGCTGCTGCTGGGCCTGCTGCTGCGACTGCTGCTGAGTCTGACGCAACGACAAGCTGTCAGAATCGGAGCTCTGACAATCCGAGTCAACGCGCTGCACAGTCTTGTGTTGTTGCTGCTGCTGCTGCTGCGGCTGCCTGCCGCCTACAGCTCCACCGCTAGTCGTGCATCTCCTATGCATAGTCGGACTATTATCCGACGAAGTGGTCTCCGGGGCGGAGCTGTCCAGTGTGCAGCGGCCGCGCGGCGGCACCGTGGCTTTGAAACGCATGCAGCGCAGCTTTGTGTCCATCTGGAATGAGCAGAGAGTTGCGCGATTTGCTTTGTCAGAAGCTTCGTCACTCCCTCCGTCCTCTCCCTTCACCCACTCTGCCCTCGCCCGTCACTCCCTCCGTCCTCTCCCTTCACCCACTCTGCCCTCGCCCGTCACTCCCTCCGTCCTCTCCCTTCACCCACTCTGCCCTCGCCCGTCACTCCCTCTGTCCTCTCCCTTCACCCACTCTGCCATCGCCCGTCACTCCCTCCGTCCTCTCCCTTCACCCACTCTGCCCTCGCCCGTCACTCCCTCCGTCCTCTCCCTTCACCCACTCTGCCCTCGCCCGTCACTCCCTCTGTCCTCTCCCTTCACCCACTCTGCCCTCGCCCGTCACTCCCTCTGTCCTCTCCCTTCACCCACTCTGCCCTCGCCCGTCACTCCCTCTGTCCTCTCCCTTCACCCACTCTGCCCTCGCCCGTCACTCCCTCCGTCCTCTCCCTTCACCCACTCTGCCCTCGCCCGTCACTCCCTCCGTCCTCTCCCTTCACCCACTCTGCCCTCGCCCGTCACTCCCTCCGTCCTCTCCCTTCACCCACTCTGCCCTCGCCCGTCACTCACTCTGTCCTCTCCCGTCACTCCCTCTGTCCTCTCCCGTCACTCCCTCTGCCCTCGCCCGTCACTCACTCTGTCCTCTCCCGTCACTCACTCTGTCCTCTCCCGACACTCCCTCTGTCCTCTCCCGTCACTCCCTCTGTCCTCTCCCGTCACTCCCTCTGCCCTCGCCCGTCACTCACTCTGTCCTCTCCCGTCACTCTCTCCTATCCTCTCCCATCACTTCTTCTGTACCTCTTCCCTCTTCCGTAACATCTTTTTTCCATTTCCAATCCTCTCTCTCTATCAACGCCCATCACTCGCCTCTGAATCGTCGTCCAGAGCGCTGCTGCTGTCAGCTCCCTCATCAGCAGCCTGGCCTGCACTGCTGCTATTGACTGAGCGCCGATAATACGAAGCAGCCGCGGCAGAGCCGGCAGACGAAGTCACCAAAGTCGAAGCCGCGTCGACAGGTCCGGCAGACGCGGACGAAGCAGCCGCCTGACCGCCGGGTTCAACAGAAGACGACGCCGTCTGAGCCGCAGCAGCCGCTGCCGCAGCTTGTTGCTGCTGCTGTTGTTGCTGCTGCTGCTGCTGCTGCAACTGATATTGCAACAACTGTTGCTGTTGCAATTGCTGCTGCTGTTGCTGCTGCTGGTCCCTTTCAGCCCAGGCGAGCAGCTGCGAATGCGAACAGCTCAGGCACATATTGAGCGGCGGCGCCCGAAAATTTGGATTCACCGACCTGTCTAATAGCCGGTCAAGGACGTCGGACAATCGGCCGAGATCGTCCTTGTAGGCGCAGATTAGCATAGTGGCCAGATCGTCTTTCTGTCTGCGCTGGCCTTCAACCAGCAGCGGGTGCTCGTGCTCGGACACTCTTGGCCGCATGGACAGGGCGGCCAGTGCGGTGCGGAAGCCCAGCTGTTCGTCTCGGACGGGCCATAGCGCAACACCTCGAAGATGTACTGAGCCAGCACGATGGGCAAGGTGGTGCGCGGCTCCGGCTTGGTGACGCCAGTAGCCAAGTCGATGATAGAGCGGGCTCTGGCGCGGAGAGATTCCCTGTGCGCGAAATTTTAAAGCCATTTTAGATTAGTAGATAAGATTACCAGATATAGCATATTGTTATTATGCAGTCCTAACTATCAACAATCGTCAGTAGGTAACCCAGCATAGGGCGGATATGAAATAGATGAACGATGGTGGGAAGACAGAGATGAAAATATGGGCATTGGAATAAGATGAGAGGACGGATATGAGAGTATAGGGATTGGGAAGATGGAGACTGGACGGTGGGGATGGGAAGGCGGAGATGGGATGATGGGGATGGGAAGATGGGAATGTGAATATTGGAATGGGAAGATGGGATGGGAAGATGGGGATGGGAAGATGGGGATGGGAAAATTAGAATGGGAAGATGGAATGGGAAGATGGGATGGGAAGATGGGGATGGGAAGATGGGGATGGGAAAATTAGAATGGGAAGATGGGGATGGGAAGATGGGATGGGAAGATGGGGATGGGAAGATGGGGATGGGAAAATTAGAATGGGAAGATGGGGATGGGAAGATGGGGATGGGAAGATGGGGATGGGAAGATTGGAATGGGAAGATGGGGATGGGAAGATGGGAATCGGCAGTGGGAATATGGGGATGAGAAGATTGGGATGGGAAGATGGGAATCGGGGATATGGGGATGAGAAGATTGGGATGGGAAGATGGGGATCGGCGGTAGGATTGTGGGGATGGGAAGATGGGAATCGGCAGTGGGAATATGGGGATGGGAAGATGGGGATGGGAAGAAAGTGGGACAAGAAAGGAGAAATGGGAAAAAATGAAGAAAGTGGAAGCGGCCTCCTCCAATCGTAATGAGATCAGGTGAAGCAAGAAACCACATCGCAAATAATAACAAACTAACCTAAACGCAGAGTGCGGCCTTGTCGATTTGAGCAGCTGATAGAGCTCGTGCTCCTGGTTAAGCAGTTTAACTTCCAGAGCCCGAATTCGAGACGGCGCCCTGGGCAGTGACAGCACGTGTACGCACAGGCGGAATCGCAAGCCGTCTGGCTCGTCTGGCAGTAGGTTGCTAAGAAAAATAGCCTGCCCAATCATGCCAGAGTATAGCTGGGCTACGTCAGTAGTGGCTTGCTGATCAGACCAAGCCACGCTGTGCTGCTGCTGTTGCTGCTTCTTGGCTTTGCCGCCGCCTTTGCCCTGCTTTTGCATTTTTCCGCCACCATTGGCGCCGGCATTATTAGCATCGAATCTGACTAGCAGAGCAGCGGAGCTGGTGCGCAATACTCGATCATATTCGGCGGCAACACTATCCGATAACAGTTTTTTAGCTAAGCAGCGAGCCAATTGGCCAGCTTCCCTGGCGTAGCCGTGAGCGTGCAGGGCTTCGCAACGATTGAACAGCAGATTGTGCTGCAGCAGTAGCTCTGGGGTTGATCTTTGCTGCTGCTGCTGCCTGCCAGCCGTTGACGCCACCTTCTGGCTGTTGACGGCGACTACTTCGTTTAACTGACCGACTGGGTCAATCGAGGAGCTCAGTGCAGAATCTGAAAATAAATTAGTATAATAGAATAGTAATGCTAATTATAACAGGTGAGCTCGCTGACTCCCTTGCTAAGACGGGCAGCTCCAGCTCGCTCCTTGGCCCCGTGCCTCTCTGCCCCCCCCCCGCCGCGGTCATTAACCGTCAGATTAACGACTGGGCGGATATCCGGCATTCCCGACTCCCACCAATCCCGAGCGGCAGTGCCCAATCCGTCCCTTAAGTTGAGGAGAATGCTTTTGAACCCCAAAATTGAAAAGATATCCGCCGCGCTCTCATTGCTTTGCCAGGCACTGCTTACTCCGAGGCATACATGAGCAACTGCTGGCCGACCTAACGGATCCGGCCACCGTAAAAGTCGCAAAAATGTACACCCGGAAATAGACGTATTACTAATTAGATGACGAGGCATTTAGCCCTAATAATACAGTCATAGTTACTTCTGCCGTTTACCTAGAATTACGTCGATTTTTCTTCAGGATTTCTTTCGCAGGTAAGTCGCATTTTTGGTCAAAAAGTAAGTCACATGGCCAGGGTTGCGCATGTATGCTTCGAGGCGTCCCTCGGAGTGAACTCTGCCCCTTCTGCAACACACTTTGTCTGCCACTGCCCGGCCTTCAAACGAGACCGGCTCCACCACCTCGAGCCCAACCCGAATCCCTGGACGACGCCTGCCGGCCCGAGAACATCCCACGGCTCATCTGGTTCCTCCGGGCTACAAAACGAGCCTTCGTTTCCCCACCGAAGACCGAAGACAGGCCCGAAGACCTCCCTGACGGGCCCCGCGCCCTAGCCTATGCGGGCTTCTCAGTGGGGATTAGCGGAATGGGCCACACTCGCCTCCCCGCTGCGTCTTTGGACCGCCCTACAGCTGAGTCAAGTGAGTCAAATCATAACAGAATTATTTATGATACACATAATACTATAATTGCTGGCTATTAGTCATTGCTAGCGGAAGTAAAATTTGACCAAAATTAACCCAATATTACATCTTTAAGCTTAGTACCCGTAGCTGTACTTACCATCTCTAGCTGTGTCTCGCATATCGCTGAACCCTTCGCTAGATGAAGATCTTTGCTCGGCCAGCTGCTGCTGTTGTTGTTGCTGCTGCTGTTGCTGTTGCTGCTGCTGCTTTCTAGGCTGCTTCTTGCTCTTTTTACCGCCCATGGCGTGACCGCCGCCTGGCCCGTAGGCGGAGACCCCGGCAATGCCGCCGGAGCCAATTGACAGGCCGGCGCTTGCCGCCGCCGCCACCGCAGCTGCTGCAGCTGCCTGAGCGGCCGCCACCGACGAGGCGGCGGTGTTCGACGAGGATGGCAAGTCGAAGTTGTCCCAGGACACCTGGCAGGCTTCGATGGCGGCCTTGAAGCCGGGGAACATGTCAAGGTCGCGAGGCTTCACGCTGACGGAAGCTGAAGAGTTTTGTTTGATTTTTTGAGGATCTGGGAGGATCGCCCAGCAACTGAGGATCTGGGAGGCTGGCCCAGGAACTGAGGATCTGAGAGGCTGGCCCAGCAACTAGGATCTGAGAGGCTGGCCCAGCAACTGAGGATCTGGGAGGCTGGCCCAGCAACTGACACTCTGGGAGGCTGGCCCAGCAACTGAGGATCTGAGAGGCTGGCCAGGCAACTGAGGATCTGGGAGGCTGGCCCAGGAACTGAGGATCTGAGAGGCTGGCCCAGGAACTGAGGATCTGAGAGGCTGGCCCAGGAACTGAGGATCTGAGAGGCTGGCCCAGCAACTGAGGATCTGAGAGGCCCAGCAACTGGGGATCTGGGAGGGTGGCCCAGCAACTGAGGATCATGAGAGGCTGGCCCAGGAACTGAGGATCTGAGAGGCCCAGCAACTGGGGATCTGGGAGGGTGGCCCAGCAACTGGGGATCTGGGAGGGTGGCCCAGCAACTGAGGATCATGAGAGCTGGCTCCTAGCAACTCACCGCCAGACGAAGCGGAGCGGGCCTTCTGCACAAAGGCCAGCACTTCGCCGTGATATTTTCGCAGCTGTTGTTCAAGGCCGCAGCGCTGCCGCCGGCTCAGCCTCGGGTCCATGGCGGCCAGACGCCAGACGTTGACCAGCTCGTCGCAGAAGGAGGCCACAGCGTACTGGATCTGCGGCGGGCTGAGGCTGGCGGCCGGAAATCGCACAGTCTGATTGAAGGCGGTGAACAGCTTGGTGACAAACCAGGCCAGCACAGCCGGCTCGCAGCGCAGCACCTCGTCGGTGACGCCAGTCAGCAGGGTTCGCGCGTTGCTATCCCGCCTGCGCAGTAGCTCCCGACCGATCTGCAGAAGATTCCAGACGCCTTCGGGCTCGCGACTGCGCAACGGCTTCAACAAGTTAAGATAGTCCTGCACCGGGGCCGGCTGATTGCTGTTTAAATAGTGCGGATCGCTCAGCACAACGGGCTGTGGCGAGCAGAATTTGCGCAGAATATTGCTCACGTTCTCTTGCAGACGGGGGACGTCAACATACCTGAGTGGGTTGAAAATTGGTTGGAATGCGTCTTAAATTTGTTTGTGAGGGCGCTTGGAGGATGGGCGCCTTCGAGTGAGTGACAGTTCTATCCTGAGCATGGCGCCGCCTGACAGTTTTACTCTGGCGCCGTCTGACAGTTTTATTCTGGCGCCGCCTGACAGTTCTATTCTGGCGCCGCCTGACAGTTCTATTCTGGCGCCGCCTGACAGTTCTATTCTGGCGCCGCCTGACAGTTCTTTTCTGGCGCCCCCTGCCAGTTCTATTCTGGCACCGCCTGACGGTTCCATTCTGGCACTTCCTGACAGTTCTATTCTGGCGCCGCCTGACACTTCTATCCTGGCACCGCCTGACAGTTCTATTCTGGCGCCGCCTGACAGTTCTATTCTGGCGCCGCCTGACAGTTCTTTTCTGGCGCCGCCTGACAGTTCTTTTCTGGCGCCGCCTGACAGTTCTTTTCTGGCGCCCCCTGCCAGTTCTATTCTGGCACCGCCTGACGGTTCCATTCTGGCACCTCCTGACAGTTCTATTCTGGCAATCTGGCGCCGTCTGACAGTTCTATTCTGGAGCTGCCTGACAGTTCTATTCTGGAGCTGCCTGACAGTTCTATTCTGGAGCTGCCTGACAGTTCTATTCTGGAGCTGCCTGACAGTTCTATTCTGGCACCGCCTGACAGTTCTATTCTGGTGCATCTAACTGACAGTTAATTTTCTGACCCGTATTAAAATTTATATCATGGTATCCATTACAATAACAATGTGTGCTACAATAAGAAGATAAAAAAGCAACAAACTGCTCACCATCTGCTAATATCAGCTAGCGAAGCACCAGCCGTGGGATCTGGAGCGCCAGGCGAGTCCCTAATCTCATTGAACGCGGCAGATTTAGACAATAGATTATCCAACAATTGCTGAGCAGGTGGCAGTATGTCCGTCGGATTTAGGGACGACAATAGAAACTGGGCAAACTTTCTCAGTTGCACAGGCTGCAGAGTGTTCAGAGTCTCGCTAATCGGCGCATTCATTGGCACAGAGTTGGCATTCTTCACCCGGTGTAGGCAGACTGCCACCACGTGCTGGCACCAGACTCTGTTAGCGGAGCCGCACGAGCAGGAGCACTTGACAATTCTGCACCGATCGAACGACAGCGCCACTTTGTATTGAGAGCCTGGCGCTGTGCAGTTACTAACGCCGGGACATTTGGACACTTTGGCCAAGATTTGGAAGCCAATTTGAATGCAGTCGGACACAGCGCCCTGCCTATAGAGCTCTTCGCCTTGGGTGAACTCTTCATTAGATCCCGTGGCTAGACAGCAATATAGCCTAATATCGTCTTCGCTATCCGGAAAGGAGTAGAATGAGATTTTCAACTGCAACTCTTCCGGCACTGGTGGGTGATGAGTTTCCACTAGTTCGAATGGCAACTTCTGGGCAATCACTTTGGCGCACAGGTTGGTCAGTTTAAGCAGGCCGCGATCTGTTTAAATTATTATAAAGAATAGAGTTCACAAAGGGGGTGGTAGCTAACCCTATTGACTTTTCATGGAAAGCTCAGATATTTCAGCTAAGCATAAATCCAAATAGAAAATCAATCAAAAAAGATTTTGGTTCTATTGGCATTTCTGAACAATTAGTTCAGATTATAACCTTTTAACTAGTATTGAAGACCCAGTAGTTGTTTTGTATCATGTAGCATATGACATGACACCAACTTATAGCATATAAATGTTTTGTTTATAAGTTAAATGCAATTAAATTTAAGTTATATCTTTTAAACTTATATTTTACTTAAAATATATTTAATAAAAGTTTGTTTGAATTTCTAGAATTCTAAATGACTAGCAAATTTGATTGAATAATCTATAAAATTGAGTCTTTTAGACTTTTGCAATTTTTGTAAGTTGGAGGCTCAAAAATATAAATAGCAGCCTCTTGAATTTTGCCTAGCTTATACAATAGTTTTGCATAGAGATAGAATTACAATATACCTATCTTTAAGTAGGCTTTGTGCAACTTTTTTTCTTTTATTTATCATGTTTTCAATTGTTCATTCAATCATTAATTTTATTTTTATGATTTTATCCTATGTTACCCTTTTTAATTTTTAGTGCTTTGTTGACTCTTTTGCAATATAACTAACTGCCTTGAACAATCTATCATCTAGGTAGTTTGGCTAGATTTGTCATGTGTCAACTAATAGAAGTTTATAAAGATCTTGATCATCATAATATTTTGATTTATAGTCTATAAAAATGATTTCTATACTTTTAACTTTTTGCAAAGATTATAATAATTTTTGCAATAGGTTAGAGATAAAGTTGGAGGGTTGCATATGCTGATATGCATATTCCAGCCAATTATTGTTTTTCAATCTAATTTATTATACTATTTATCAAATGTGCTACTATGAGTACAAGGGGTGTCCCAAAAGTCAGTGCACTTTCTTCACTACAGCCTTTTATGACCAATCAGAAATATTTATTTTGTAGCAGTTAACAAGAGAATTATCTGCACATTAAAATGACTTTCTATTTATTTTTGTATCTGCTGCATTCTTGAGATATGAGCACTTTTCTGCCCCACCCCTGTGCTACTTCTACAAATTGCCATAGACCAAAGCTTTGTACCTGATGCGCAAAAAAATGAAACATTTAACAAAACATCTGCAACATGAAAGCTGAGGAAAGAATAGTTAAAAGTTAATCATCAACATTGTCCTGAGGCTTCTCCACATAATCACCACTATGCTGCACACTTATGCCATTGGCTATGCATGTTATCAATGGCATTAGTAAAATCTGAGTGTGGCATCTCATTAAAGAGAACTTGGCAATTCAATGCTTCCAGGCTCTAATGAGTCACAACAAGCAAAGATTCATCCACGCAGCAGCTTTTTCATCTTTGGAAAGATGGAAAAGTCAGCTGGTGACAAATCCGGAGAGAAGGTGTGGGTATGAGAGCAACTCAAAATTTGCCTGCTTGATTGTCTCTTCCATATTCTTGGCCATATGGGGATGTGCATTGTCATGGTGCAGAAGGTGCAGAGCTGCAGTACCCAGTGGGCCAAGATTTTGACAGTCATCGTGTGGTGGAACAGTGAATTTTGGACTGCCAAGCATGTCCACAATCTCACAAACTGTCAGTCTGGCATTGGTGTCAAGCAATTCCTGAATTTGTCAATGCTATTGTTGGTGTCATTGCCAATGGCAGAAGTGTGCAGAACAGTGAACTTTGGACTGACAAGCATGTCCACAATCTCACAAACTGTCAGTCTGGCATTGGTGTCAAGCAATTCCTGAATTTGTCAATGCTATTGTTATGTCATTGCCAATGGCAGAAGTGTGCAGAACAGTGAACTTTGGACTGACAAGCATGTCCACAATCTCACAAACTGTCAGTCTGGCATTGGTGTCAAGCAATTCCTGAATTTGTCAATGCTATTGTTGATGTCATTGCCAATGGCAGAAGTGTGCAGAACAGTGAAATTTGGACTGACAAGCATGTCCACAATCTCAAAAACTGTCAGTCTGGCATTGGTGTCAAGCAATTCCTGAATTTGTCAATGCTATTGTTGATGTCATTGCCAATGGCAGAAGTGTGCAGAACAGTGAACTTTGGACTGACAAGCATGTCCACAATCTCACAAACTGTCAGTCTGGCATTGGTGTCAAGCAATTCCTGAATTTGTCAATGCTATTGTTGATGTCATTGCCAATGGCAGAAGTGTGCAGAACAGTGAAATTTGGACTGACAAGCATGTCCACAATCTCACAAACTGTCAGTCTGGCATTGGTGTCAAGCAATTCCTGAATTTGTCAATGCTATTGTTGATGTCATTGCCAATGGCAGAAGTGTGCAGAACAGTGAACTTTGGACTGACAAGCATGTCCACAATCTCACAAACTGTCAGTCTGGCATTGGTGTCAAGCAATTCCTGAATTTGTCAATGCTATTGTTGATGTCATTGCCAATGGCAGAAGTGTGCAGAACAGTGAACTTTGGACTGACAAGCATGTCCACAATCTCACAAACTGTCAGTCTGGCATTGGTGTCAAGCAATTCCTGAATTTGTCAATGCTATTGTTGATGTCATTGCCAATGGCAGAAGTGTGCAGAACAGTGAACTTTGGACTGACAAGCATGTCCACAATCTCACAAACTGTCAGTCTGGCATTGGTGTCAAGCAATTCCGGAATTTGTCAATGCTATTGTTGATGTCATTGCCAATGGCAGAAGTGTATAGCACAGTGGTGACTATGTGGAGAAGCCTTAGGACAATGTTGATGATTAACTTTTAACTGTTCTTTCCTTAGCTTTCATGTTGCAGATATTTTGTTGATTCATTGAATGTTTTGTTGTTTTGTGCATCAGGTACTTGAAGCTTTGGTCTATGGCAATTTGTAGAAGTAGCACAGGGGATGGGGCAGAAAAGTGCTCATATTTCAAGAATGCCAGCAGATACAGAAATAAATAGAAATTCATTTTAATAGGCAGATAATTCTCTTGTTAACTGCTACAAAATAAATATTTCTGATTGGTTAGAAAAGGCTATAGTGAAAAAAGTACACCAAATTTTGGGACACCCCATGTATATAACCAATAGCTTATCTATTGTTGTTATGCATCATTATTGAAGGTTATTTATTGAACTTAATTGCAAAACCTTTGGATTTACTATAAACTCCTATAGTCAAAAAGGTGGCCTTTGCCATAAAAATTCTACTTTATTTATGCTAGCCTTATATGCATATATATATGCATACACTAATGCTTACATTTACTTAGGGGTAGAGGTCCCTAGTGCACTTGGTGCATAATCATGGCATATATTAAAATCCTCATTTACTAATCCCTAGCATATATAATATAGCAAATAATTGCCTATATAAACCAATACAAAAATCTACAAATTATAAATATTGTCTTCCTATTTATAGCTAGGTAGATTAAAGCAATGTAAAATTAAATGTCGTGTTCAAGTAAAAAAGTGTTTTAAATAGATTAAAACTCAAACTTTGACCTTTCAAATTATGGATGTTTTTAGTCCAGGCTAACTATTCTAGGCAAAGTCTAACTGAGATTAGATTTTTGTTTTTAAGCAAGATTGAGCAAGAATTTTTATTAAAAAATTGAGATTGAGAAAAATTCAATTGAGAATTAGAGATACAGCTGCAATTATGAATTTGTATAATAGTACTTTATAAGTTATATATAAAATGTGGCTTATATTATAGTGTTCCGGTTATAGCTACGGCTACAGCTACGGGATCCTACAGAAAATACAGTAAAATAGATGCCTATGGCAGCTACGGATACACCAATGGTAGCTAGCTGCTCTTATGGCTACAACTACGGAAATATGGTAGTTGTTGTCACATTCCACAGATTCCCATAGCTGTAGTTATTAATGTTTAAAAATTGAAAAAATATTAGAAACAGGTAAAGTAAAACAAATATACTTTTAGTAAACTGTATTATTAACTTAGAAACTTTTAAAATATATCTAAAAAGTACAATAAAACTAGCAAACTCTAATTTTTATTAATGTGAAAAAGTTCAGCATTAGTACTTTCAGTAACAATTAAGTATTGTTGCTTTGAAAAAAAGACGAAATATAATCTTACAAAGACAATCAAGTGTTTATTTTATTTTCTAACTTAATTTGCAGTTGTTTAAGCACTAGGTTATCTTTTTAATTCAAAATATTTTGTTTTCTAGACTTTTGTTAAAACTATGGCTATGGCTACGGGAACTACAGGAATGTGGTAATATTGGGGTCCCTTCAACTACGGAATATGGAGAATTGGAACAAGCCATAGTTTGCTTATGGCTATGGCTATGGTACATGGACCCTACTTATGGTGGAACACTACTATATTATAAGTAAATAGAATATAGTATAAACAAATGGCTCAAATGTTCCTTCACAATAATATATATTTGCAGCTATATATAGAAATAAGCCACTATGTAGCTATAGGCCTATGCTACTGTAGGCCCTAAAGTATTTAAATAGGTTGAAAAGTAGTAATAGCCTATTAGGTAAGCCATAATCAAGATCATAATATACCTGCGCCTATATTGCGGAAGGTGTAGTATACGCCAGAAAATTCCGGCGTACAAATGCTTTAGCTGGCGTACATCTGGCATACAAACGCTTTAAGTGGCTTATATCTGGCGTACAAATTCTTTGGCTGGCGTACATCTATCGTAACCGGAGGAAATACAACCTCCAAGCACAATCATCTGCTTACAATTCTTAACTATACTTGTTCAAGCTTTCAGTGCAGCATAGAAAGCATTGATGTATGACACCATTATGTAAATTACGCTAAATAGTCAATAAAGTTACTTTGCTAAGTTATGACAATAAATTGAATATTTAAACAATATATTAAAGTTCTTTTTAAAAAATGTACCTTAACTAGTAGTAAATGTAAAAACTTTGGTTTACTAATTATTTTTGTTTTTTAAACAATGTACGTTTTCAATTTTACTTTTTTACGGTAATTTTTTGATGCGCGCCTCGGCATGCTTCTTTCATAGTTTTTGTGCTTGTTAATCATGCATTTTTATTGGCGTACAATTTACTAGAACCCTTAATTGGCATACTTTATTGGCATACACTTTACTATATAGCCAGATACTTTCTGGCGTACATATAACACGATCCGCAATATGGACCTGCGCCAAAACAAATCCTATCAAAAGAGTTTGATTGCATACCACACTCTAGATCATGTAGTATAAACCCAAAAATTTGGGCGTGCATTGGCCTTGCACACCAAAATTAGGTATACACAGTTGGCGTGCATTACTCCTCACTCCTAAGAAAATAATGTGCATGCACATCTGGCATGCACTTTATAGAATCACGCGTAAGAGTTATGAAATAGAAAAAAGATGAAAAAAGTTCATTTAAGCGCAAATTTCAAGCTTTCTAGTTTTTTCAAGCTTGTAAAATATCATTTGAACAAATCTTTGCATGTATAAATTTCCTGCTATAAGTATAAATAGTATCACCAAAACTAAAAAGCATAAAAAGCAACCAAATTATTTCGTAATAAAGGTCTATTACACAATTTAAAAAAAGGTATTTTATTGTCACAACATAAAAAAGGTCATTTATTGTCGCAATACTGGCGTATTTTTGAGAATGGGCATGCACTACATTTGTTTTGGTGTGCATTAGTAATTATTCAATTTTTGTTTGGGCATGCACCCAGCATGATCCGGACTATAGATTGCACAGCATGCTAAAACTTGTTTTGCAAAAAATACAAAAACATTGAAATCTGCATTTTCCATTTAAAAAATAGTACTAGTAACTAGTAAGACTTATATTTGAACCTGTTTTATAGAAATACAATATTAACTTATTTTTATTGAAAAAAGCAGTCAAGTGTCAATATACTAGGCCCTAGCCCTAGTATATTATATACTAGCAAACAAAGCATTAGACAATTGCATTATTTGCTTTTTTCATTTGGCACTTTACAATATTTTAGTGTAAGTGTAAGTGTAAGTGTGTAAGTGTAAGTGTAAGTGTAAGGAGTATAAATGCCTTGGCTATTTTATAGATTTTGTACAAATAGGGCCAAGGCCAAGGGGCCTTATAGTTATAGAATTTATATTTATTAAAGATGTAACACATTGAAAGAAAATCAAATCAAAATGAAAACTATAACAGAGCCTAATTCTTACCTTCAGACTTGGTAACAGAATCCCATTGTGACTTGCTATTTATTTTCTTCCATCCTCGCCAATTGAAGGCCACAAAACTCGACTCACTGTTGTATGAGCACACAGAATCATCGTCAAATCTGTCACTGTCTTCGAAGTCAAGATCCACATCTCTAGAATTGTTGGATGCCATTCCAACTATAATAAAGAGTGAATTAGACTATATCGAATTCAGCCGGCAATTAAGTGGAATGTCTGAATCTGAACCTTGATATTTCCTAAATTTTGACGCGTAAATAAATACGTATATCGGTGAACAAAGAGAATCAGATGTTTATATTTACATTTTCAAGAACTTTGAGTATATATAAAAACTATACAAAAATTGTATTAGAGAAACTAATAATGCTTGAAACATTATATTTATATTTATTTATTACTATTTCCTTTCTTTTTATCGCTTAAAGTGTAATCTACTTAACAGTATTTGTTTATCCATTCAAACCCACGATAACTTTAATGCCAGGACCTTCTCCAATAGGCGTGACAAGTTGAGCGGTTAGGGCATTAAGCTCAATGGAGCTCAGAAGCGGCCAGGATGACAACTGATAAACCGTTCCGGCAATTCATTACCAACAACACGAATCGTCGAGACAAAATGGCGACATTATAATCGACATGTACATGTATTTGTAGGGATCGATACATTTGTAGTTGTAGTCCGTGAGTTTGGAGGTGCTAATGCATGAAGGTGCTAATGCTAGGATATATGGCATAAGCTAAAAGTGCGTACAACGTGCCAGAGCAGCTAATTTTCGCCATCAGGGCGATGTACCACGAAAACTGCTGTTTCAACACCGGACGGCCTATCGGACTTCTTTGAGAGATCCTCCGGGGTGCTTTAGGGAGATATACTTGCGCCGTTCCTGTTCGTTTTGTTGCTTGACTGGGTGCTGCGGATCGCTTTTCCTACCAACGACGACGGCTTTCTGTTGCGGCGACGCATGGGTCGTCTTCAACCGGAGAGGCGGCTCAGCGTGCCAACGATCTTGTACTGCTGTCTTCAACAGTCGAGGGCGCTGAGCGATAACTGGACAAGCTAGTTGCTGTTGTGGCGAGTGTCGGCCTGGTGGTCAACACGCAGAAAACCGTCATGCTCTGCGTGCCGAATGACATATCGAGGCTGCGATTTTGTGCCGAGGCGCTGATGGACAGACGACGGAGCTTCCGCGTTGTCAGCAGTTCGTCTACCTCGGCGGTCTGGTTCCCGGCGTCCGCGAGGGCCGTCTGGAGTCCGAGGCCCTACGTGACAGCCAGAGGACGGCGTTGTTCCAGGCGGTGGTCGAGACCGTCCAGTAATACACGCCGAGACCTGCTGGACGCTGACGGATTTGCTCGAGCAACAAGTTGACGCGGCACATTCATGAGACAATGGTGCGAGGTGTATCCCAAAAGTAAGTTTCCCTCATACATAACTCAGCACTCACGAGGCTCAGCTAAGTGCCATGTACGTTGTTGCTTTCTTTTTTGACTATGGCCCAACCCTAAACAAGTTGCTAAGTCCTAGCTTGTTCTCGAGCTTCATGGCTGCAACTCATGCACATCCCTTTGCAACCATGGCCGCGTCGAGCTCGTTCTCTCGCTACGACGTTCGAAGCATCATCAAGTTTTCTATGCTGTCTGGAAAATCGACACAAGAGATTCACCAAGAACTCATGAGAGTCCTAGGAGAAGCTGCACCATCCATTCAAACGGTCAGGAAGTGGGTGCGAGAAATCCAAGGACGGGACTGCATGGAGGACAAAGAGCGTTCTGGACGACCAAGAACTGCGACAACGGATGCCAATGCTGATCGCGTGATGGCTGCTGTGAGTGAAGACAACAGAAGGACATGCAGTGAGCTGGAGGAACTCCTCGGCATTCCCCACAGCACACTGTGCACCGCATTCTGACCGAGCATTTAGGCCTACAGAAGCTTTTCGCCAAATGGGTGCCACACCTGCTGCTGACTGACGAGCAAATGGAGGAGCGGCTGGTGGTGTCCCGGCACTGCCTCCGTCGGGTTCGTCGTGAAGGCGACGGATTTCTTGGTAGAATAGTGACTGGAGACGAGACGTGGGTCTACGAATGGGACCCATGTAGACGTGGGTCTACATTGAAGGTGATGCACATCATTTTTTGACGGGATCATTCTGGACTGGCCTGTGCCTGTGGGTACCAAAGTGAATGCTGAGTACTTTCGATGTGTGCTTCAAGAGAAACTGCGACCAGCGATAAGGAAAAAGCGGCAGGGCCTTCTGGAGAGAGGCGTCATCTTCCATCACGACAACGCCCCGGTGCATCGGGCCAGACGGGTTGAAGAGCTGCTCGACTCCTGGAACTGGGAAATTCTCCGCCACCCGCGCTACTCGCCTGACATGGCTGGACAAAGTTAACGTTTTTTATAACTAATTGCTCACTGTTAACAGCTGACCGAAACTTACTTATGGAATACACCTCGTAGTAGAAGATTGTGCATACGCTCGTATGTTTTTGGAGGTAAACAATGATTTATTTTCACGAGTGGCGAAGCAATGCAAATCTACCATTGTGCCATGACTATACATGGCTATCGGGCGGACTGATGATTGCAGTAATTGTCATCTATTACGAATAGCGTTTTCGTTTACGAATTGTTTTAGAATTGAAGTGGCCACTGTTCAGATCCTATCCTATACAAGTTTCTCGAAGGTTGTAGAGCCCAGCTTTGAAAGAAGTGGAGTTGTTCTTCCTCGGAGAAATTGGACTATGAAACTGGCAACACAACACCAGGAAAAGTTCTCAGCAGCAAGAATCTGCTCTGCGGCAGCGAGTTCCCAAGCTTCACAACCTCGCAAGCGTCTGCCATACTATCAGAGATTTAACGGACGATAAATTAACAGAGTTCATCATTAAGTCCAGCATCGATTCGGAGGATGAGAGTGAACTCATGAGCAACATGCAAGAGTTTCCACCCCGAAACCAGCAGCGGTAAACTTTTCACAGATTTCAGCCCCAAGTTGACGTAATTCACATCACGCCACGCAGTTCTCGTCTTAACTGCGGGCGATTCGATATGCGTAACAAGGGCCCCATAGGCTCGTGAGGAGAGAGAGGAGAGCTATGATTACGAGTTGAATTAATGCTGCCACTTGACCAACATGGTTTCCATGTGGAAAATTCTGCTGCTGGGTGTATATTAATGAAACTACAAGATTATCAGAAGTTTACAATAACCAAGACTTACAAATAAAATGATGTATTATTTACAGATTAATTATTTATTTACAGATAAATTAATGATCGCCTGGCAATTATTGGACATTAGTAGTTCAGCTTGCCTCAGACCACAGATACTAGACTAACTAGATAGGCCACTTAGCACATTTGCATGCAAGCTACTTTCAGTTCAGTAGTAAGTTACACAGAAGCATTTTAACGTATTTTTAAAGCCAAGGCTCATTTTTTGGCTCCTACCCGGCCCCAGCTTAAACACTCCAACCGCGCCTTTCCACCCCTTTCTCTGAATTCCAGCCTAGAGCTGCCATGTACGAGTACATTTCAGTGGACTGGCTAATGTACATTAATGCTTAACCAATTAGCAAGCTGCTGTTTACGCATGCACATGGCTTCTAATCTTATCAAAGTCATTTTAGCTGCCTTTATTCTAATAAAATAGCTTATATATTCTTATTTGCTACTGAACTGAAAGTAGAAGGCTGTTTTACTAAGTAAATATACCGGAGTGGCCTATCTACTTATTTTAGTATCTGAGCCTCGGACCGCTCCATGGCTTATGTATTTGTATAGAATGAATAAACAGCTCAAAACGCAAATTAAAAAAGTGGGAAAATGCCAAACCGAAAACTCATCGATCAGGAGTATGCCAAATAATGCTATTATGAGTTATATAAAATATAAAAATATAAAAATGATTGCGCTCGATACTTAATAACTAGCTCGTATTTCGAAGTTTGAAGAAAGTAATGACAATCGATTTTCATTCAGCAACAGTCAAAACCGTCGCCCTACCGACTAAGGCGACTTCTCTCTCACCTCAACCAGGGTGGCGGTTTTTACTGTTGCTGAGTGCATGCACTAATTATTCAATTTATCTCGTAGTAAGTACACTTCCATTAAAATGAGAATAATTTTGAGCTAATGACAAATATGAATACACGAACCTGTATTTGAATATGCACATGTAGATGATTTAGCAATGCAATCATACAAGAGCCTTGAGCACAAAAAGCACACAGAATTAATGACAGCTGTGGATCCAACTCATAAACGATAAAGAATGCTAGAAGATCAGTGAAACCGGTACTTCCTAGCCGGCTTCAGGCACACCGTGGTGGCCTTGCGAATCTCTTCCTCGCGTTCGTCTTTGATTTCAACGTATCGAGCGCCGTTCTGCGCAACCACACGGCTATCCAAGTAGCGCGTCTTTCTCGGCCGCTCATCGAATCGCGCCTCGGGCCGATGGATTTTGTCCTCGTCTGGCAGCTGGTAGTTCTCGAATCGGCTCAGTATGTAGCTTTTCACGCCGGCGCCAGACTTGCCCGGCGCCGTCGATTCGAATTTTGGCGCCAAAACAGGCGCAAGGCGGCCGGGACAGGCCAGAGACGATTCGGCGTCGCCACCGTCAACATCGGCTTCCAGACAGCGACTGGCCGCCTGTTGAAGATCGCCGCCAGCTTCGGCTAGGCGGACCCGCAATCTGGCGGCGCAGGCCTCGGGGAACAGGGCGCGAAGCCGGCCCAGCGACTCCGCCGCCTCCGCGTCCGCCTCAGCACCGCTGCCGGCTGAAGCCATCGTCGACGAGCACGACGACGTTGAATTCGACGACTCCGATTGGCGACTTCTGACAACGCCGCCGGCGGCGGCTGTGGCGGCAAAAGCGGCAGCCACCGTGTCGACATCAGACTGCTGCTGGCGCTGGCCGTTTAGAGGTGCGGCAGCATCGACGGCGGCGTCGGCCAGGCTTTGCCGACAGTCGGCAAACCAGCGACGCAAGTCGGCATCGGCGACCGACTCTAGAAGCGGCAGCGTAGGCTCGCACCAGCTCAAGCACCGAGTCGTCGTCGCAGTCGCCATCTTCGGCATCGATGTCATCGGTGAGCACCGCCTCCAGATAGGGGTACAGACTGGGATCGGCGTCAAAGTCGAGCCGACTCGAACTAGTTGAACCTTGCCGATCGATGACAAACTGACGGAGGCTGCGTTCGATCAGCTTGATGGCTTCACTACCGCCGCCACTCGCCATCAGTAGTATTAATATAGATATATGGCTATTAACTTGTGATGACGGATGCTGATGTTTGACAGACCGATAGCTGCTGCAAACCGGTTTCGTTGGGTAAATTTGACTAACAGAACAGTAAGAAGCCTATTAAGCTCTAGCTAGCCTACTGATCTAGTAGAAAGTTAAGCGCCAAACACATGTTTGGACGACTCTTTCGCGACTCGTTTACAATTCTACAACTCACGTGACGCGCTTTGTGGCGCAACAATCAACTCTCCGTCGCATTAGACGCGTTTGAGTCGTTAAAAAGTCACAAGAGCCGCCCCAGAGTCCCTAGAGTCACCAGTGATTGCGCGGCCGCATCTAAAGGCTGCGTACGGCTGTTCAGTCCAAGGACTTGGGGGGGGGGGGTCGCACACACCCTCATTACCCAGCTAATGCTGGCACCCACTTTACAGCTGGGTGAACTGAAGCAATGCAGAGTTAAGTGACTTGCTCAAGGACATAAATTGTTCCGAGTGGGATCTGGAATCGAACCCCCGACCGTACGCGATCAGTGATCGTGATCAGTCGTGTGTCCGACGCTCCAACCACCAGGCTACAACCCCTGCTGTCTCACCGAACAGCACCTATTCTGAATCTATACAAATGCGGAAGCTTCACATTGATTAAAAATTCTTATTGAATATCATTTTAAAAAAGAACAACTCGGAATGCACACAACTTGATGCTTCGAATTCGATAAAAAAGTGTTCACAGCAAGCGATACACTTGGCACATAGCAATCAGTAGGTGAGCGGTAACTAAAATGCAACAACAAATTAGTTGGATCACTGATAACAAAACAATTAACAAATACAATTATTAAATACACTATTATCCTACCGTGCACTCTACAATCAGGGGGAGGGGCTTTCACGATCTAAAATTCTCACATCTTAACCTAGTAAGTTTTCTAAGTCTCAAGTCTATTTTTTATCTAGTTTGAGAAGTGTCTAGTTTGAGAAGTGTCTAGTTTGAGAAGTGTCTAGTTTAGAAGTGTCTAGTTTGAGAAGTGTCTAGTTTGAGAAGTGTCTAGTTTGAGAAGTGTCTAGTTTGAGAAGTGTCCAGTTTGAGAAGTATCCAGTTTGAGAAGTATCCAGTTTGAGAAGTATCCAGTTTGAAGTGTCCAGTTTGAGAAGTGTCTAGTTTGAGAAGTGTCCAGTTTGAGAAGTGTCCAGTTTGAGAAGTGTCCAGTTTGAGAAGTATCCAGTTTGAGAAGTATCCAGTTTGAGAAGTATCCAGTTTGAAGTGTCCGGTTTGAGAAGTGTCTAGTTTGAGAAGTGTCTAGTTTGAGAAGTGTCCAGTTTGAGAAGTGTCCAGTTTGAGAAGTATCCAGTTTGAGAAGTATCCAGTTTGAGAAGTGTCTAGTTTGAGAAGTATCCAGTTTGAGAAGTGTCCAGTTTGAGAAGTATCCAGTTTGAGAAGTATCCAGTTTGAAGTGTCCAGTTTGAGAAGTGTCCAGTTTGAGAAGTATCCAGTTTGAGAAGTGTCTAGTTTGAGAAGTATCCAGTTTGAGAAGTGTCCAGTTTGAGAAGTATCCAGTTTGAGAAGTATCCAGTTTGAAGTGTCCAGTTTGAGAAGTGTCCAGTTTGAGAAGTATCCAGTTTGAGAAGTGTCTAGTTTGAGAAGTATCCAGTTTAGAAGTGTCCAGTTTGAGAAGTGTCCAGTTTAAGAAGTGTCTAGTTTGAGAAGATCTAGTTTGAAGAAAATCCAGTTTGAGAAGTGTCTAGTTTGAGAAGTGTCTAGTTTGAGAAGTATCCAGTTTTAGAAGTGTCTAGTTTGAGAAGATCTAGTTTGCGAAAGCGCACCACAATGCAAGGCTCAGATCAAGCAGAAGCAATAAGCATAACTAATCGGGTCAGATCAGGCCCTTCCTATACGATTCCCATCCCCCCGC
>NIVC01002478.1:0-138461 GCA_002269645.1 Macrostomum lignano | reverse complement strand
AGTCATTGATACTTTTCAAAGGCAGGCTTCATTTTTGCCAGTACATGCCGAACAAGAAAGCAAAACTTGGGATCAAGTTATACTGTCTGGCGGAATCAAGCAGCGGCTACTTATGGAACTTTCTTATTCATTCAACGGTGCAGGCCCACAACAACTTATTCGGCCAAGATGCACTGCAGTTGTTGCTCTCCGAACGTATCGTTGTTGAACTGTCACGTGACATCCTATCCTATTTCTATGAGCTAATGCTCTTTTTTGTCATTGCGTGCACCTACATGTTCTGTTAGTTTGAATTTCTATGAGTCAATGCTGTTTTTCATTGTGTGTACCCAATAAATTCTGCATGCGAACAGCTCTTCCTCAGATGACAGTTCAATCACTGTTAGTAATTTGTCAGATTTGTGAGTCTTGATTGCAAATTGCAATGAAATCGATTTTATATAACTCTGACGTGTATATAACTCTGACGTGTATATAACTCTGACTGAGAGAACATATAATGAACATTTAACTGCACTGAAATGCTAATGCATGAAAGCATAACACAAACAAGCGACTATCTGTTATAAGTGATAGATACTTTTTGCTATGTCTAAATCTAAATAATTTTGAAATACTACTGTGGCAGCTCAACTGCTGTTACGGGAGAAAACGGGGCTGCTTGGATGCGATCGTGCAAGCCATAGACACAAAATTCACTCCCCAGCTGCGGGAGGCAAGTATATATGAGCTGCGGCAGCAGTGCTGCCAATGGGAAACTCGTGGATAATATTGTAGCTCCTTGCCTAACTAGAGGCATGTTAGGCAATACAATTGGCTATTATCTTGTTGGTAACTAGCAAATCTTGTGCCTAGACTGTCTAGATAGCTATGAATACAAAGTGGTACTAGTCTTTAATTTTTTGCTTTGTGGCTGTGGCTTAACTTCAGTCTCAGTATTAGAAGTAGCAATTAGCAACTGCATTAACACTTAGAGGTGTATTATTCTTAGGTAGAGCACTAGCTATTGCATTGCCATTGCCCTGACTGCCTTTCAAGAAGCCTAAAAGTGAGCTTTGCTTTAATGCTTTATCCTTAGGCCTGAGAGTTTTCTGAGACTGGGCTATATCTATGGCTGCTATACAAGTAGTTAAAGTAGAGGCAAAAGTTTATCTAGACCTAGAAAGTGAAAATATAAAAATAGAAAGCAAATTTAAATATATTTTGTCTACATATAATTTATTTAAATTGCATATTATTATACTATACCATGTACCATATTTTAATGATAATAATAATTATAACTGGGCCTATCATTTGATTCATTTTAACAATGTAGACTTAGACTGTAATGCTATATATTATTTACTATACTAATATATATATATATATATTTAATTAAAGTTAAAGTTAAAGTTAATTAAGTTAAATATTTAATATTTAACCTTTTATATTATACTAACTAAATAAATATATATATGCTTTAATGCCCACAAATACAAATACAATTTATAGAGTTATAGTTATATTAGTAGACTAAGTCTACTTTGATAATATAAATGCTATTAGCAGTAATTCTAAATTAAAAATAGGTGGTCAAAGAACAAGGCGGTATTGTCTTTTAATTTCTGATTTTGAGTGTAATTAGATACAAGTTGATACTAGGATAAGTGATGTGTTCCTTATTACCAGTCCTCAACTGTAATCAAGAAACAATCACTTCTAGCTCAATAGCTAGGCAAACCAGTAAGTCAACTGCAGGTACTTAATTACCTTAAATCCAGATTAGTAATCTCGATGCTTCTTGAGCAGACCTTGGTGTAGTCCTCAATGCAGATCTGATAGTAGATCTCGTCGGCTTCTAGATGTCTAGTGTTCGTAGATCAGGTCCGAGTTCCTTTCTCTTCCGTAGAAGTAGTTCCGGCCGGAATCTATCATTTGGACCAATGGGAAGCTTCCAATTACAATGGGTACCCTGTGCCAGGTGCAGTCTTAATTAAGCCTCCTTCTAGCAGTGCTTCTATGCACTCTAGGAGTAGCTCCGGAAACCACTGATAGTCTTCTAAGATCTACAGAGCTACAGAAAAGTGAATCACACCGTTGGAAAGAGTTTGAAAAACTGAACAGAATGGTATAATTTTCTGTTCCGAAATCTCAACTGCCTTCTAGAGACTGCAACCAGTAGAGTCTAAACAGACTCAAGAGTCTCAACAGACTCAAGAGTCTCAACAGACTCAAGAGTCTCAACAGACTCAAACTAAACTCAATTCACACTGGACTTAAGTGAGACGTCTCTAACAACAACGGGTGCAAATAAGGAAGGCTTACCGCAACAACTTGACCAAGTCTTGGTCTAGGAAGTCTGACTTCGGCTTCCTCTTCGGAGCTCTTCTCTTGAGGAGAATTTTTTGGCTCCGGGTCTGCTTCGGACCACTTGTATTTATAGGCAAATGAACCTCTCTCGAGGTCGTCCATCACTTTTTTGTAAATGTCAAAGGGTCGCGATTCGGTGGCTGTCAAGCATGACAGTGTAGAAAGTTGCGCAACTAGTCTACTGTAAAAGTGCATGATTGGTTACCATAGCTAATAGACTTTGATTGGTTCATCCGGGTGCAACCTGGGTGCAAACTAAATGATGACTTGAAGGTTGGGTTTGAATTGACAGTTGTGGGTCGCACGTGACTTATTCATTGTCCACACAATGCAGAATTCTTGCAAATTAGTTTCATGTTACAAACATTTCTTTTTTATATAGCATTTATTCTAAATGATGCTAGCTATTAAATAATACAAGCTTATTCATTGAGACCATGGCCACCAGCAATTTGGCCAATCATGGTGGCAAAGTTGAGTAGAAAAATTGAATTAGCAGCATCTGGTGTTTTTAAATTTACAATATTCCAAAACTCAATAATGTGTTCGCGAATAGAAAGCAAATGTACATAACTTTCTTCTCTTTACAAACGCCAATGAGCCAATCAGGCATTGTAATTAATATATTCTGCATTACATGGCTAATGAATGTCTTCAATTTTGAATTTAAAGCATATATTTCATCAGCAAGCTTATTACCTTGACCCCACAGAATGCCACTATGTGCAGATTTTCTATAATTAAAACTACCAGCGTTTGGGCTGAAGCGAAAGATCATTTTCCATGCTCCAACATAGGCAGCGTGGCCAGTCCTCTACGCGTGGCACTCCCAGTCGGTGGAGAGGCCCATGTAGAGGGTCCTTGAAGGCCATCCGGGGACTGCGGATCTCATCGATCGTTCTGGCCCCAGAGTAGAACGCCCTGTCCCTCTTACAATGTGGTGGTTAGACAGGCCTTCTCTGTGACCAACTCCGGGAGCTGCATCTTGGTGGTGCTCCAGTTGATGCTGGGGAGATTCGCCACTGAAGGCGAGAATGACGGTGTCATTGGCAAACCTTACAGACTCGGCTTCAGTCAAGTCACCTTTGAAGCTCATATATCTTGCCTCATTGGTAACTTAATCTTGAGACTCTTCTGGAAGTTCTGGTCTAAACATTCTCTTCCTTAAAATTTGTTGATATTTATTGAACTGGGACTTCTAACACTATTGAGATCCTGAGCATAATGCTATATGCAATAATTTCTGTGCTTCATCATAAAAAATTTGCTTATAAAAAATCAGTTCAACAATGTCCGAGTCGCAAAATTCTGACGCAACTGTTGACGCTGCGGCAGACAGCCTGTCAGCAATATTCAGCGAGCTAATGAGCATCTATGAATCATTGGAAGGAGGTGGCAGCACTGCAAGCGTCGGTGATCCAATTGACCGTGGGCTCGAACTCTGCGGCCGAGCCCAGTCAATAGTTGGCCTGTTAGGCTTGTTCTCTTCTAATGAACAGTTGGACGATGTGCCCACTAATGAGTTGAAGTATCTTTTATTGCCTGGCATTGCCGGCTTCCTGTGGTCTCAGCGGCGCACTGGCGGGCCGGCCGCACGGCCGGACAGTCTTGTCCGCTGTCTCGGCCAACTTGCTGACTTTCTTCGGCTGGCCGGCTTGTACGGCGTGCCCGGGGCGCCTCGAATCGGCGATGCCGAGGTGGGCGAAGCTGATGAGCAAAAATTGGCCGCTCTGGTGACTGAGGATAGCGGCGATGGTCGCAGCATGGCTCAGGTAATGCTGAATAAGTAGCCTCATCCATGCTGAATAAGTAGCCTCACTCATGCTGAATAAGTAGCCTCATCCATGCTGAATATGTAGCCTCATCCATGCTGAATAAGTAGCCTCACTCATGCTGAATAAGTAGCCTCACTCATGCTGAATAAGTAGTCTCACTCATGCTGAATAAGTAGCCTCATCCATGCTGAATAAGTAGCCTCAGTCATGCTGAATAAGTAGCCTCACTCATGCTGAATAAGTAGCCTCATCCATGCTGAATAAGTAGCCTCAGTCATGCTGAATAAGTAGCCTCACTCATGCTGAATAAGTAGCCTCATCCATGCTGAATAAGTAGCCTCATCCATGCTGAATAAGTAGCCTCACTCATGCTGAATAAGTAGCCTCATCCATGCTGAATAAGTAGCCTCACTCATGCTGAATAAGTAGCCTCATCCATGCTGAATATGTAGCCTCATCCATGCTGAATAAGTAGCCTCACTCATGCTGAATAAGTAGCCTCACTCATGCTGAATAAGTAGCCTCACTCATGCTGAATAAGTAGCCTCATCCATGCTGAATAAGTAGCCTCAGTCATGCTGAATAAGTAGCCTCACTCATGCTGAATAAGTAGCCTCATCCATGCTGAATAAGTAGCCTCAGTCATGCTGAATAAGTAGCCTCACTCATGCTGAATAAGTAGCCTCATCCATGCTGAATAAGTAGCCTCATCCATGCTGAATAAGTAGCCTCACTCATGCTGAATAAGTAGCCTCATCCATGCTGAATAAGTAGCCTCACTCATGCTGAATAAGTAGCCTCATCCATGCTGAATATGTAGCCTCATCCATGCTGAATAAGTAGCCTCAGTCATGCTGAATAAGTAGCCTCACTCATGCTGAATAAGTAGCCTCACTCATGCTGAATAAGTAGCCTCATCCATGCTGAATAAGTAGCCTCACTCATGCTGAATAAGTAGCCTCACTCATGCTGAAAAAGTAGCCTCATCCATGCTGAATAAGTAGCCTCACTCATGCTGAATAAGTAGCCTCATCCATGCTGAATAAGTAGCCTCAGTCATGCTGAATAAGTAGCCTCACTCATGCTGAATAAGTAGCCTCATCCATGCTGAATAAGTAGCCTCACTCATGCTGAATAAGTAGCCTCAGTCATGCTGAATAAGTAGCCTCACTCATGCTGAATAAGTAGCCTCATCCATGCTGAATAAGTAGCCTCACTCATGCTGAATAAGTAGCCTCATCCATGCTGAATAAGTAGCATCAGTCATGCTGAATAAGTAGCCTCATCCATGCTGAATAAGTAGCCTCAGTCATGCTGAATAAGTAGCCTCACTCATGCTGAATAAGTAGCCTCATCCATGCTGAATAAGTAGCCTCACTCATGCTGAATAAGTAGCCTCATCCATGCTGAATAAGTAGCCTCAGTCATGCTGAATAAGTAGCCTCATCCATGCTGAATAAGTAGCCTCAGTCATGCTGAATAAGTAGCCTCACTCATGCTGAATAAGTAGCCTCATCCATGCTGAATAAGTAGCCTCAGTCATGCTGAATAAGTAGCCTCACTCATGCTGAATAAGTAGCCTCATCCATGCTGAATAAGTAGCCTCACTCATGCTGAATAAGTAGCCTCACTCATGCTGAATAAGTAGCCTCATCCATGCTGAATAAGTAGCCTCAGTCATGCTGAATAAGTAGCCTCACTCATGCTGAATAAGTAGCCTCATCCATGCTGAATAAGTAGCCTCAGTCATGCTGAATAAGTAGCCTCAGTCATGCTGAATAAGTAGCCTCAGTCATGCTGAATAAGTAGCCTCATCCATGCTGAATAAGTAGCCTCACTCATGCTGAATAAGTAGCCTCATCCATGCTGAATAAGTAGCCTCATCCATGCTGAATAAGTAGCCTCATCCATGCTGAATAAGTAGCCTCACTCATGCTGAATAAGTAGCCTCATCCATGCTGAATAAGTAGCCTCATCCATGCTGAATAAGTACTAGTAGTTTTACACACTGTTAGTAAGAAAATTGCTGATAGATAATAAAATAAAAAAACTCAATCCAGCCCGATCGAGCTAAAAAAATCGAACGATTACGCCGGCGGAAGGAGCTCGAGAAGCAGCTGACCGAGCTACGCCCCAAGTCGAACGTCCTCACGTGGACGAAGAGGACAAGCGAAATTTCTACCTGAAACTGTTGGAACGTTGGGTCATTGTGGCCACCGAGGAGGCAGCCGCTGCTAAAGCTGAGCTACCCCTGGCCCGCATGATGGCCAGCCGTGGCGCTGAGGGCCAGCAGCAGCCGCCGCCTCAGCCGCCCCAGCCGAAATCCGGCCGCCCACCAGTGGGTACCTTTGTGCTAACCAGATCGGCGCTAGAAGCGCGCGTATTTGGCGCCGGCTACCCCAGCCTGCCAGCCTATTCTGTTGACGAATGGATCGACGCTCAAATTGAATCCGGCGTCTTCCCCAGCCCGGAGGAGGCTGCGGCGGCGGCTCGCGAGGCTCCCGCGCCTGTTGGCGGCCCAACTCCCGAGAGCGCCGCAGCTGAACGAGCCGCCCGCGACGCCGCCGAAGATGCCGACGATCCGCAGGCGTTGGGCCGCCTGCGTGCCTGGGACGACTGGAAAGATTTTAATAGGCGGGGGGATGGGAATCGGTATAGGAAGGGCTGATCTGACCCGATTAGTTATGCTTATTGCTTCTGCTTGATCTGAGCCTTGCATTGTGGTGCGCTTTCGCAAACTAGATCTTCTCAAACTAGACACTTCTAAAACTGGATACTTCTCAAACTAGACACTTCTCAAACTAGACACTTCTCAAACTGGATTCTTCTCAAACTAGATCTTCTCAAACTAGACACTTCTTAAACTGGACACTTCTCAAACTGGACACTTCTCAAACTGGATACTTCTCAAACTAGACACTTCTCAAACTGGATACTTCTCAAACTGGACACTTCTCAAACTGGACACTTCAAACTGGATACTTCTCAAACTGGATACTTCTCAAACTGGACACTTCTCAAACTGGATACTTCTCAAACTAGACACTTCTCAAACTGGATACTTCTCAAACTGGACACTTCTCAAACTGGACACTTCAAACTGGATACTTCTCAAACTGGATACTTCTCAAACTGGACACTTCTCAAACTGGATACTTCTCAAACTAGACACTTCTCAAACTGGATACTTCTCAAACTGGATACTTCTCAAACTGGACACTTCTCAAACTGGACACTTCTCAAACTAGACACTTCTCAAACTAGACACTTCTCAAACCGGACACTTCAAACTGGATACTTCTCAAACTGGATACTTCTCAAACTGGATACTTCTCAAACTGGACACTTCTCAAACTGGACACTTCTCAAACTGGACACTTCTCAAACTAGACACTTCTCAAACTGGACACTTCTCAAACTAGACACTTCTCAAACTAGACACTTCCCAAACTGGACACTTCTCAAACTGGATTCTTCTCAAACTACGAGTAGACACTTCTCAAACTGGATCTTCTCAAACTGGACACTTCTCAAACTGGATTCTTCTCAAACTAGACACTTCTCAAACTGGATTCTTCTCAAACTAGACACTTCTCAAACTGGACACTTCTCAAACTGGATTCTTCTTAAACTGGACACTTCTCAAACTGGATCTTCTCAAACTAGACACTTCTCAAACTAGATAAAAATAGACTTGAGACTTAGAAAACTTACTAGGTTAAGATGTGAGAATTTTAGATTGTGAAAGCCCCTCCCCCTGATTGTAGAGTGCACGGTAGGATAATAGTGTATTTAATAATTGTATTTGTTGATTGTTTTGTTATCCAGTGATCCAACTAATTTGTTGTTGCATTTTTAGTTACCGCTCACCTACTGATTGCTATGATGCCAAGTGTATTGCTTGCTGGTGAACACTTTTTTATCGAATTCGAAGCATCAAGTTGTTGTGCATTCCGAGTTGTTCTTTCTTAAAATGATATTCAATAAGAATTTTTAATCAATGTGAAGCTTCCGCATTTGTACAGAATTCAGAATAGGTGCTGTTCGGTGAGACAGCAGGGGTTGTAGCCTGGTGGTTGGAGCGTCGGACACACGACTGAACGGTCGGGGGTTCGATTCTCGACCCACTCGGAACAATTTGTGTCCTTGAGCAAGTCACTAAACTCTACATTGCTGCAGTTCACCCAGCTGTAAAATGGGTGCCAGCATTAGCTGGGGTAATTGAGGGTGTGTGTGGCGACCCCCCCCCCCCAGTCACGTGAGTTGTAAAATTGTAAACGAGTCACGAAAGAGTCGTCCAAACATTGTTGTGTTGGCGCTTAACTTTCTACTAAATCAGTAGGCTAGCTAGAGTTTAATAGGCTTCTTACTGTTCTGTTAGTAAAATTTACCCAACGAAACCTGTTTTCATGCAGCCTATCGGTCTGTCAAACATCAGCATCCGTCATCACAAGTTAATAGCCATTATCTATATTAATACTACTGATGGCGAGTGGCGGCGGTAGTGAAGCCATCAAGCTGATCGAACGCAGCCTCCGTCAGTTTGTCATCGATCGGCAAGGTTCAACTAGTTCGAGTCGGCTCGACTTTGACGCCGATCCCAGTCTGTACCCCTATCTGGAGGCGGTGCTCACCGATGACATCGATGCCGAAGATGGCGACTGCGACGACGACTCGGTGCTTGAGCTGGTGCGAGCCTACGTGCCGCTTCTAGAGTCGGTCTCCGATGCCGACTTGCGTGGCTGGCTTGCCGACTGTCGGCAAAGCCTGGCCGACGCCGCCGTCGATGCTGCCGCACCTCTAAACGGCCAGCGCCAGCAGCAGTCTGATGTCGACACGGTGGCCGCCGCTTTTGCCGCCACAGCCGCCGCCGGCGGCGTTGTCAGAAGTCGCCAATCGGAGTCGTCGAATTCAACGTCGTCGTGCTCGTCGACGATGGCTTCAGCCGGCAGCGGTGCTGAGGCGGACGCGGAGGCGGCGGAGTCGCTGGGCCGGCTTCGCGCCCTGTTCCCCGAGGCCTGCGCCGCCAGATTGCGGGTCCGCCTAGCCGAAGCTGGCGGCGATCTTCAACAGGCGGCCAGTCGCTGTCTGGAAGCCGATGTTGACGGTGGCGACGCCGAATCGTCTCTGGCCTGTCCCCGGCCGCCTTGCGCCTGTTTGGCGCCAAAATTCGAATCGACGGCGCCGGCTAAGTCTGGCGCCAGCGTTAAAAGCTACATACTGAGCCGATTTGAGAACTACCAGCTGCCAGACGAGGACAAAATCCATCGGCCCGAGGCGCGATTCGATGAGCGGCCGAGAAAGACGCGCTACTTGGATAGCCGTGTGGTTGCGCAGAACGGCGCTCGATACGTTGAAATCAAAGACGAACGCGAGGAAGAGATTCGCAAGGCCACCACGGTGTGCCTGAAGCCGGCTAGGAAGTACCGGTTTCACTGATCTTCTAGCATTCTTTATCGTTTATGAGTTGGATCCACAGCTGTCATTAATTCTGTGTGCTTTTTGTGCTCAAGGCTCTTGTATGATTGCATTGCTAAATCATCTACATGTGCATATTCAAATACAGGTTCGTGTATTCATATTTGTCATTGACTCAAAATTATTCTCTTTTTAATGGAAGTGTACTTACTACGAGATAAATTGAATAAATAGTGCATGCACTCAGCAACAGTAAAAACCGCCACCCTGGTTGAGGTGAGAGAGAAGTCGCCTTAGTCGGTAGGGCGACGGTTCTGACTGTTGCTGAATGAAAATCGATTGTCATTACGCTCGTACTTCTTCAAACTTCGAAATACGAGCTAGTTATTAGGTATCGAGCGCAATCATTTTTATATTTTTATATTTTATATAACTCATACTAGCATTATTTGGCATACTCCTGATCGATGAGTTTTCAGTTTGGCATTTTCCCACTTTTTTAATTTGCGTTTTGAGCTGTTTATTCATCCTATACAAATACATAAGCCATGGAGCGGTCCGAGGCTCAGGTACTAAAATAAGTAGATGGGCCACTCGGTATATTTACGCGGGGGGCGGGGGTAGTGTGGAAAGGCGCGATTGGAGGGTTTAAGCTGGGGCCGGGTAAGAGCCAATAAATGAGCCTTGGCTTTAAAAATACGTTAAAATGCTTCTGTGTAACTTACTACTGAACTGAAAGTAGCTTGCATGAAAATGTGCTAAGTGGCCTATCTAGTTATTCTAGTATCTGTGGTCTGAGGCAAGCTGAACTACTAATGTCCAATAATTGCCAGGCGATCATTAATTTATCTGTAAATAAATAATTAATCTGTAAATAATACATCATTTTATTTGTAAGTCTTGGTTATTGTAAACTTCTGATAATCTTGTAGTTTCATTAATATACACCCAGCAGCAGAATTTTCCACATGGAAACCATGTTGGTCAACAAGTGGCAGCATTAATTCAACTCATAATCATAGCTCTCCTCTCTCTCCTCACGAGCCTATGGGGCCCTTGTTACGCATATCGAATCGCCCGCAGTTAAGACGAGAACTGCGTGGCGTGATGTGAATTGCGTCAACTTGGGGCTGAAATCTGTGAAAAGTTTACCACTGCTGGTTTCGGGGTGGAAACTCTTGCATGTTGCTCGTGAGTTCATTCTCATCCTCCGAATCGATGCTGGACTTAATAATGAACTCTGTTAATTTATCATCCGTTAAATCTCTGATAGTATGGCAGACGCTTGCGAGGTTGTGAAGCTTGGGAACTCGCTGCCGCAGAGCAGATTCTTGCTGCTTAGAACTTTTCCTGGTGTTGTGTTGCTAGTTTTAGAGTCCAATTTCTCCGAGGAAGAACAACTCCACTTCTTTCAAAGCTGGGCTCTACAACCTTCGAGAAACTTGTATAGGATAGGATCTGAACAGTGGCCACTTCAATTCTAAAAAAATTCGTAAACGCGATTCGTAATAGATGACAATTACTGCAATTATCAGTCCGCCCGATAGCCATGTGTAGTCATGGCACAATGGTAGATTTGCATTGCTTCGCCACTCGTGAAAAATAAATCATTGTCTACCTCCAAAAAACATATGCACAATCTTCTACTACGAGGTGTATTCCATAAGTAAGTTTCGGTCAGCTGTTAACAGTGAGCAATTAGTTATAAAAAACGTTAAATTTGTCCAGCCACAACTTCAAGTATTTGTCACTCCACAAATCGGCCGCCAAGCTCAACGCACTTTTCGACGCACCCACGCTTCAAAGGCGGGCCTGCAGCCGGCGATCGCCAGATGTCGGAGAGCTGATGAAGCGCTGTTGTTCACCTGCTCCTCAGATCCGAAATGCTGGCCACGAAGGCTCTCTTTCATCTTCGGGAACAGATAAAAAAGTCCGCCGGAGCCAAGTCAGGCGAGTAGCGCGGGTAGCGGAGAATTTCCCAATTCCAGGAGTCGAGCAGCTCTTCAACCCGTCTGGCCCGATGCACCGGGGCGTTGTCGTGATGGAAGATGACGCCTCTCTCCAGAAGGCCCTGCCGCTTTTTCCTTATCGCTGGTCGCAGTTTCTCTTGAAGCACACATCGATAGTACTCAGCATTCACAATGGTATCCAGAGGCAACAGGCCAGTCCAGAATGATCCCGTCAAAAAATGATGTGCATCACCTTCAATGGGCCTTGCTTGCGTCGCACATTCTCGGGACTCGCCGATCCTATCGGAAGCCACTGCGCTGACTGCCGCTTCAGCTCTGGGTCCCATTCGTAGACCCACGTCTCGTCTCCAGTACGTCACTATTCTACCGAGAAATCCGTCGCCTTCACGACGAACTCGACGGAGGCAGTCACGGGACACCACCACCCGCTCCTCCATTTGCTCGTCAGTCAGCAGCAGGTGTGGCACCCATTTGGCGAAAAGCTTCTGTAGGCCTAAATGCTCGGTCAGAATGCGGTGCACAGTGTGCTGTGGGGAATGCCGAGGAGTTCCTCCAGCTCACTGCATGTCCTTCTGTTGTCTTCACTCACAGCAGCCATCACGCGATCAGCATTGGCATCCGTTGTCGCAGCTCTTGGTCGTCCAGAACACTCTTTGTCCTCCATGCAGTCCCGTCCTTGGATTTCTCGCACCCACTTCCTGACCGTTTGAATGGATGGTGCAGCTTCTCCTAGGACTCTCATGAGTTCTTGGTGAATCTCTTGTGTCGATTTTCCAGACAGCATAGAAAACTTGATGATGCTTCGAACGTCGTAGCGAGAGAACGAGCTCGACGCGGCCATGGTTGCAAAGGGATGTGCATGAGTTGCAGCCATGAAGCTCGAGAACAAGCTAGGACTTAGCAACTTGTTTAGGGTTGGGCCATAGTCAAAAAGAAAGCAACAACGTACATGGCACTTAGCTGAGCCTCGTGAGTGCTGAGTTATGTATGAGGGAAACTTACTTTTGGGATACACCTCGTACCATTGTCTCATGAATGTGCCGCGTCAACTTGTTGCTCGAGCAAATCCGTCAGCGTCCAGCAGGTCTCGGCGTGTATTACTGGACGGTCTCGACCACCGCCTGGAACAACGCCGTCCTCTGGCTGTCACGTAGGGCCTCGGACTGCAGACGGCCCTCGCGGACGCCGGGAACCAGACCGCCGAGGTAGACGAACTGCTGACAACGCGGAAGCTCCGTCGTCTGTCCATCAGCGCCTCGGCACAAAATCGCAGCCTCGATATGTCATTCGGCACGCAGAGCATGACGGTTTTCTGCGTGTTGACCACCAGGCCGACACTCGCCACAACAGCAACTAGCTTGTCCAGTTATCGCTCAGCGCCCTCGACTGTTGAAGACAGCAGTACAAGATCGTTGGCACGCTGAGCCGCCTCTCCGGTTGAAGACGACCCATGCGTCGCCGCAACAGAAAGCCGTCGTCGTTGGTAGGAAAAGCGATCCGCAGCACCCAGTCAAGCAACAAAACGAACAGGAACGGCGCAAGTATATCTCCCTAAAGCACCCCGGAGGATCTCTCAAAGAAGTCCGATAGGCCGTCCGGTGTTGAACACAGCAGTTTTCGTGGTACATCGCCCTGATGGCGAAAATTAGCTGCTCTGGCACGTTGTACGCACTTTTAGCTTATGCCATATATCCTAGCATTAGCACCTTCATGCATTAGCACCTCCAAACTCAAGGACTACAACTACAAATGTATCGATCCCTACAAATGCATGTACATGTCGATTATAATATCGCCATTTTGTCTCGACGATTCGTGTTGTTGGTAATGAATTGCCGGAACGGTTTATCAGTTGTCATCCTGGCCGCTTCTGAGCTCCATTGAGCTTAATGCCCTAACCGCTCAACTTGTCACGCCTATTGGAGAAGGTCCTGGCATTAAAGTTATCGTGGGTTTGAATGGATAAACAAATACTGTTAAGTAGATTACACTTTAAGCGATAAAAAGAAAGGAAATAGTAATAAATAAATATAAATAGAATGTTTCAAGCATTATTAGTTTCTCTAATACAATTTTTGTATAGTTTTTATATATACTCAAAGTTCTTGAAAATGTAAATAAAAACATCTGATTCTCTTTGTTCACCGATATACGAATTTATTTACGCGTCAAAATTTAGGAAATATCAAGGTTCAGATTCAGACATTCCACTTAATTGCCGACTGAATTCGATATAGTCTAATTCACTCTTTATTATAGTTGGAATGGCATCCAACAATTCTAGAGATGTGGATCTTGACTTCGAAGACAGTGACAGATTTGACGATGATTCTGTGTGCTCATACAACAGTGAGTCGAGTTTTGTGGCCTTCAATTGGCGAGGATGGAAGAAAATAAATAGCAAGTCACAATGGGATTCTGTTACCAAGTCTGAAGGTAAGAATTAGGCTCTGTTATAGTTTTCATTTTGATTTGATTTTCTTTCAATGTGTTACATCTTTAATAAATATAAATTCTATAACTATAAGGCCCCTTGGCCTTGGCCCTATTTGTACAAAATTTATAAAATAGCCAAGGCATTTATACTCCTTACACTTACACTTACACTAATATAGAAAGTGTTGAAATATTGTAAAGTGCCAAATGAAAAAAGCAAATAATGCAATTGTCTAATGCTTTGTTTGCTAGTATATAATATACTAGGGCTAGGGCCTAGTATATTGACACTTGACTGCTTTTTTCAACTAAAATAAGTTAATATTGTATTTCTATAAAACAGGTTCAAATATAAGTCTTACTAGTTACTACTAGTACTATTTTTTAAATGGAAAATGCAGATTTCAATGTTTTTGTATTTTTTGCAAAACAAGCTGTGCAATCTATAGTCCGGATCATGCTGGGTGCATGCCCAAACAAAAATTGAATAGTTACTAATGCACACCAAAACAAATGTAGTGCATGCCCATTCTAAAAAATACGCCAGTATTGCGACAATAAATGACCTTTTTTATGTTGTGACAATAAAATACCTTTTTTTAAATTGTGTAATAGACCTTTATTACCAAATAATTTGGTTGCTTTTTATGCTTTTTTGGTGATACTATTTATACTTATAGCAGGAGATTTATACATGCAAAGATTTGTTCAAATGATTTTTTACAAGCTTGAAAAAAACTAGAAAGCTTGAAATTTGCGCTTAAATGAAGTTTTTTCATCTTTTTTCTATTTCATAACTCTTACGCGTGATTCTATAAAGTGCATGCCAGATGTGCATGCACATTATTTTCTCAGGAGTGAGGAGTAATGCACGCCAACTGTGTATACCTAATTTTGGTATGCAAGGCCAATGCACGCCCAGATTTTTGGGTTTATACTACATGATCTAGAGTGTGGTATGCAATCAAACTCTTTTGATAGGATTTGTTTTGGCGCAGGTCCATATTGCGGATCATGTTATATGTACGCCGGAAAGTATCTGGCTATATAGTAAAGTGTACGCCAATAAAGTATGCCAATTAAGGGTTCTAGTAAATTGTACGCCAATAAAAATGCATGATTAACAAGCACAAAAACTATGAAAGAAGCATGCCGAGGCGCGCATCAAAAAATTACCGTAAAAAAAGTAAAATTGAAAACGTACATTGTTTAAAAAACAAAAATAATTAGTAAACCAAAGTTTTTACATTTACTACTAGTTAAGGTACATTTTTTAAAAAGAACTTTAATATATTGTTTAAATATTCAATTTATTGTCATAACTTAGCAAAGTAACTTTATTGACTATTTAGCGTAATTTACATAATGGTGTCATACATCAATGCTTTCTATGCTGCACTGAAAGCTTGAACAAGTATAGTTAAGAATTGTAAGCAGATGATTGTGCTTGGAGGTTGTATTTCCTCCAGTTACGATAGATGTACGCCAGCCAAAGAATTTGTACGCCAGATATAAGCCACTTAAAGCGTTTGTATGCCAGATGTACGCCAGCTAAAGCATTTGTACGCCGGAATTTTCTGGCGTATACTACACCTTCCGCAATATAGGCGCAGGTATATTATGATCTTGATTATGGCTTACCTAATAGGCTATTACTACTTTTCAACCTATTTAAATACTTTAGGGCCTACAGTAGCATAGGCCTATAGCTACATAGTGGCTTATTTCTATATATAGCTGCAAATATATATTATTGTGAAGGAACATTTGAGCCATTTGTTTATACTATATTCTATTTACTTATAATATAGTAGTGTTCCGCCATAAGTAGGGTCCATGTACCATAGCCATAGCCATAAGCAAACTATGGCTTGTTCCAATTCTCCATATTCCGTAGTTGAAGGGACCCCAATATTACCACATTCCTGTAGTTCCCGTAGCCATAGCCATATTAATAAAAATTAGAGTTTGCTAGTTTTATTGTACTTTTTAGATATATTTTAAAAGTTTCTAAGTTAATAATACAGTTTACTAAAAGTATATTTGTTTTACTTTACCTGTTTCTAATATTTTTTCAATTTTTTAACATTAATAACTACAGCTATGGGAATCTGTGGAATGTGACAACAACTACCATATTTCCGTAGTTGTAGCCATAAGAGCAGCTAGCTACCATTGGTGTATCCGTAGCTGCCATAGGCATCTATTTTACTGTATTTTCTGTAGGATCCCGTAGCTGTAGCCGTAGCTATAACCGGAACACTATAATATAAGCCACATTTTATATATAACTTATAAAGTACTATTATACAAATTCATAATTGCAGCTGTATCTCTAATTCTCAATTGAATTTTTCTCAATCTCAATTTTTTAATAAAAATTCTTGCTCAATCTTGCTTAAAAACAAAAATCTAATCTCAGTTAGACTTTGCCTAGAATAGTTAGCCTGGACTAAAAACATCCATAATTTGAAAGGTCAAAGTTTGAGTTTTAATCTATTTAAAACACTTTTTTACTTGAACACGACATTTAATTTTACATTGCTTTAATCTACCTAGCTATAAATAGGAAGACAATATTTATAATTTGTAGATTTTTGTATTGGTTTATATAGGCAATTATTTGCTATATTATATATGCTAGGGATTAGTAAATGAGGATTTTAATATATGCCATGATTATGCACCAAGTGCACTAGGGACCTCTACCCCTAAGTAAATGTAAGCATTAGTGTATGCATATATATATGCATATAAGGCTAGCATAAATAAAGTAGAATTTTTATGGCAAAGGCCACCTTTTTGACTATAGGAGTTTATAGTAAATCCAAAGGTTTTGCAATTAAGTTCAATAAATAACCTTCAATAATGATGCATAACAACAATAGATAAGCTATTGGTTATATACATGGGGTGTCCCAAAATTTGGTGTACTTTTTTCACTATAGCCTTTTCTAACCAATCAGAAATATTTATTTTGTAGCAGTTAACAAGAGAATTATCTGCCTATTAAAATGAATTTCTATTTATTTCTGTATCTGCTGGCATTCTTGAAATATGAGCACTTTTCTGCCCAATCCCCTGTGCTACTTCTACAAATTGCCATAGACCAAAGCTTCAAGTACCTGATGCACAAAACAACAAAACATTCAATGAATCAACAAAATATCTGCAACATGAAAGCTAAGGAAAGAACAGTTAAAAGTTAATCATCAACATTGTCCTAAGGCTTCTCCACATAGTCACCACTGTGCTATACACTTCTGCCATTGGCAATGACATCAACAATAGCATTGACAAATTCCGGAATTGCTTGACACCAATGCCAGACTGACAGTTTGTGAGATTGTGGACATGCTTGTCAGTCCAAAGTTCACTGTTCTGCACACTTCTGCCATTGGCAATGACATCAACAATAGCATTGACAAATTCAGGAATTGCTTGACACCAATGCCAGACTGACAGTTTGTGAGATTGTGGACATGCTTGTCAGTCCAAAGTTCACTGTTCTGCACACTTCTGCCATTGGCAATGACATCAACAATAGCATTGACAAATTCAGGAATTGCTTGACACCAATGCCAGACTGACAGTTTGTGAGATTGTGGACATGCTTGTCAGTCCAAAGTTCACTGTTCTGCACACTTCTGCCATTGGCAATGACATCAACAATAGCATTGACAAATTCAGGAATTGCTTGACACCAATGCCAGACTGACAGTTTGTGAGATTGTGGACATGCTTGTCAGTCCAAATTTCACTGTTCTGCACACTTCTGCCATTGGCAATGACATCAACAATAGCATTGACAAATTCAGGAATTGCTTGACACCAATGCCAGACTGACAGTTTGTGAGATTGTGGACATGCTTGTCAGTCCAAAGTTCACTGTTCTGCACACTTCTGCCATTGGCAATGACATCAACAATAGCATTGACAAATTCAGGAATTGCTTGACACCAATGCCAGACTGACAGTTTTTGAGATTGTGGACATGCTTGTCAGTCCAAATTTCACTGTTCTGCACACTTCTGCCATTGGCAATGACATCAACAATAGCATTGACAAATTCAGGAATTGCTTGACACCAATGCCAGACTGACAGTTTGTGAGATTGTGGACATGCTTGTCAGTCCAAAGTTCACTGTTCTGCACACTTCTGCCATTGGCAATGACATAACAATAGCATTGACAAATTCAGGAATTGCTTGACACCAATGCCAGACTGACAGTTTGTGAGATTGTGGACATGCTTGTCAGTCCAAAGTTCACTGTTCTGCACACTTCTGCCATTGGCAATGACACCAACAATAGCATTGACAAATTCAGGAATTGCTTGACACCAATGCCAGACTGACAGTTTGTGAGATTGTGGACATGCTTGGCAGTCCAAAATTCACTGTTCCACCACACGATGACTGTCAAAATCTTGGCCCACTGGGTACTGCAGCTCTGCACCTTCTGCACCATGACAATGCACATCCCCATATGGCCAAGAATATGGAAGAGACAATCAAGCAGGCAAATTTTGAGTTGCTCTCATACCCACACCTTCTCTCCGGATTTGTCACCAGCTGACTTTTCCATCTTTCCAAAGATGAAAAAGCTGCTGCGTGGATGAATCTTTGCTTGTTGTGACTCATTAGAGCCTGGAAGCATTGAATTGCCAAGTTCTCTTTAATGAGATGCCACACTCAGATTTTACTAATGCCATTGATAACATGCATAGCCAATGGCATAAGTGTGCAGCATAGTGGTGATTATGTGGAGAAGCCTCAGGACAATGTTGATGATTAACTTTTAACTATTCTTTCCTCAGCTTTCATGTTGCAGATGTTTTGTTAAATGTTTCATTTTTTTGCGCATCAGGTACAAAGCTTTGGTCTATGGCAATTTGTAGAAGTAGCACAGGGGTGGGGCAGAAAAGTGCTCATATCTCAAGAATGCAGCAGATACAAAAATAAATAGAAAGTCATTTTAATGTGCAGATAATTCTCTTGTTAACTGCTACAAAATAAATATTTCTGATTGGTCATAAAAGGCTGTAGTGAAGAAAGTGCACTGACTTTTGGGACACCCCTTGTACTCATAGTAGCACATTTGATAAATAGTATAATAAATTAGATTGAAAAACAATAATTGGCTGGAATATGCATATCAGCATATGCAACCCTCCAACTTTATCTCTAACCTATTGCAAAAATTATTATAATCTTTGCAAAAAGTTAAAAGTATAGAAATCATTTTTATAGACTATAAATCAAAATATTATGATGATCAAGATCTTTATAAACTTCTATTAGTTGACACATGACAAATCTAGCCAAACTACTTAGATGATAGATTGTTCAAGGCAGTTAGTTATATTGCAAAAGAGTCAACAAAGCACTAAAAATTAAAAAGGGTAACATAGGATAAAATCATAAAAATAAAATTAATGATTGAATGAACAATTGAAAACATGATAAATAAAAGAAAAAAAGTTGCACAAAGCCTACTTAAAGATAGGTATATTGTAATTCTATCTCTATGCAAAACTATTGTATAAGCTAGGCAAAATTCAAGAGGCTGCTATTTATATTTTTGAGCCTCCAACTTACAAAAATTGCAAAAGTCTAAAAGACTCAATTTTATAGATTATTCAATCAAATTTGCTAGTCATTTAGAATTCTAGAAATTCAAACAAACTTTTATTAAATATATTTTAAGTAAAATATAAGTTTAAAAGATATAACTTAAATTTAATTGCATTTAACTTATAAACAAAACATTTATATGCTATAAGTTGGTGTCATGTCATATGCTACATGATACAAAACAACTACTGGGTCTTCAATACTAGTTAAAAGGTTATAATCTGAACTAATTGTTCAGAAATGCCAATAGAACCAAAATCTTTTTTGATTGATTTTCTATTTGGATTTATGCTTAGCTGAAATATCTGAGCTTTCCATGAAAAGTCAATAGGGTTAGCTACCACCCCCTTTGTGAACTCTATTCTTTATAATAATTTAAACAGATCGCGGCCTGCTTAAACTGACCAACCTGTGCGCCAAAGTGATTGCCCAGAAGTTGCCATTCGAACTAGTGGAAACTCATCACCCACCAGTGCCGGAAGAGTTGCAGTTGAAAATCTCATTCTACTCCTTTCCGGATAGCGAAGACGATATTAGGCTATATTGCTGTCTAGCCACGGGATCTAATGAAGAGTTCACCCAAGGCGAAGAGCTCTATAGGCAGGGCGCTGTGTCCGACTGCATTCAAATTGGCTTCCAAATCTTGGCCAAAGTGTCCAAATGTCCCGGCGTTAGTAACTGCACAGCGCCAGGCTCTCAATACAAAGTGGCGCTGTCGTTCGATCGGTGCAGAATTGTCAAGTGCTCCTGCTCGTGCGGCTCCGCTAACAGAGTCTGGTGCCAGCACGTGGTGGCAGTCTGCCTACACCGGGTGAAGAATGCCAACTCTGTGCCAATGAATGCGCCGATTAGCGAGACTCTGAACACTCTGCAGCCTGTGCAACTGAGAAAGTTTGCCCAGTTTCTATTGTCGTCCCTAAATCCGACGGACATACTGCCACCTGCTCAGCAATTGTTGGATAATCTATTGTCTAAATCTGCCGCGTTCAATGAGATTAGGGACTCGCCTGGCGCTCCAGATCCCACGGCTGGTGCTTCGCTAGCTGATATTAGCAGATGGTGAGCAGTTTGTTGCTTTTTTATCTTCTTATTGTAGCACACATTGTTATTGTAATGGATACCATGATATAAATTTTAATACGGGTCAGAAAATTAACTGTCAGTTAGATGCACCAGAATAGAACTGTCAGGCGGTGCCAGAATAGAACTGTCAGGCAGCTCCAGAATAGAACTGTCAGGCAGCTCCAGAATAGAACTGTCAGGCAGCTCCAGAATAGAACTGTCAGGCAGCTCCAGAATAGAACTGTCAGACGGCGCCAGATTGCCAGAATAGAACTGTCAGGAGGTGCCAGAATGGAACCGTCAGGCGGTGCCAGAATAGAACTGGCAGGGGGCGCCAGAAAAGAACTGTCAGGCGGCGCCAGAAAAGAACTGTCAGGCGGCGCCAGAAAAGAACTGTCAGGCGGCGCCAGAATAGAACTGTCAGGCGGCGCCAGAATAGAACTGTCAGGCGGTGCCAGGATAGAAGTGTCAGGCGGCGCCAGAATAGAACTGTCAGGAAGTGCCAGAATGGAACCGTCAGGCGGTGCCAGAATAGAACTGGCAGGGGGCGCCAGAAAAGAACTGTCAGGCGGCGCCAGAATAGAACTGTCAGGCGGCGCCAGAATAGAACTGTCAGGCGGCGCCAGAATAGAACTGTCAGGCGGCGCCAGAATAAAACTGTCAGACGGCGCCAGAGTAAAACTGTCAGGCGGCGCCATGCTCAGGATAGAACTGTCACTCACTCGAAGGCGCCCATCCTCCAAGCGCCCTCACAAACAAATTTAAGACGCATTCCAACCAATTTTCAACCCACTCAGGTATGTTGACGTCCCCCGTCTGCAAGAGAACGTGAGCAATATTCTGCGCAAATTCTGCTCGCCACAGCCCGTTGTGCTGAGCGATCCGCACTATTTAAACAGCAATCAGCCGGCCCCGGTGCAGGACTATCTTAACTTGTTGAAGCCGTTGCGCAGTCGCGAGCCCGAAGGCGTCTGGAATCTTCTGCAGATCGGTCGGGAGCTACTGCGCAGGCGGGATAGCAACGCGCGAACCCTGCTGACTGGCGTCACCGACGAGGTGCTGCGCTGCGAGCCGGCTGTGCTGGCCTGGTTTGTCACCAAGCTGTTCACCGCCTTCAATCAGACTGTGCGATTTCCGGCCGCCAGCCTCAGCCCGCCGCAGATCCAGTACGCTGTGGCCTCCTTCTGCGACGAGCTGGTCAACGTCTGGCGTCTGGCCGCCATGGACCCGAGGCTGAGCCGGCGGCAGCGCTGCGGCCTTGAACAACAGCTGCGAAAATATCACGGCGAAGTGCTGGCCTTTGTGCAGAAGGCCCGCTCCGCTTCGTCTGGCGGTGAGTTGCTAGGAGCCAGCTCTCATGATCCTCAGTTGCTGGGCCACCCTCCCAGATCCCCAGTTGCTGGGCCACCCTCCCAGATCCCCAGTTGCTGGGCCTCTCAGATCCTCAGTTCCTGGGCCAGCCTCTCATGATCCTCAGTTGCTGGGCCACCCTCCCAGATCCCCAGTTGCTGGGCCTCTCAGATCCTCAGTTGCTGGGCCAGCCTCTCAGATCCTCAGTTCCTGGGCCAGCCTCTCAGATCCTCAGTTCCTGGGCCAGCCTCTCAGATCCTCAGTTCCTGGGCCAGCCTCCCAGATCCTCAGTTGCCTGGCCAGCCTCTCAGATCCTCAGTTGCTGGGCCAGCCTCCCAGAGTGTCAGTTGCTGGGCCAGCCTCCCAGATCCTCAGTTGCTGGGCCAGCCTCTCAGATCCTAGTTGCTGGGCCAGCCTCTCAGATCCTCAGTTCCTGGGCCAGCCTCCCAGATCCTCAGTTGCTGGGCCACCCCACAACCAGATCCTCATTTGCTGGGCGATCCTCCCAGATCCTCAAAAAATCAAACAAAACTCTTCAGCTTCCGTCAGCGTGAAGCCTCGCGACCTTGACATGTTCCCCGGCTTCAAGGCCGCCATCGAAGCCTGCCAGGTGTCCTGGGACAACTTCGACTTGCCATCCTCGTCGAACACCGCCGCCTCGTCGGTGGCGGCCGCTCAGGCAGCTGCAGCAGCTGCGGTGGCGGCGGCGGCAAGCGCCGGCCTGTCAATTGGCTCCGGCGGCATTGCCGGGGTCTCCGCCTACGGGCCAGGCGGCGGTCACGCCATGGGCGGTAAAAAGAGCAAGAAGCAGCCTAGAAAGCAGCAGCAGCAACAGCAACAGCAGCAGCAACAACAACAGCAGCAGCTGGCCGAGCAAAGATCTTCATCTAGCGAAGGGTTCAGCGATATGCGAGACACAGCTAGAGATGGTAAGTACAGCTACGGGTACTAAGCTTAAAGATGTAATATTGGGTTAATTTTGGTCAAATTTTACTTCCGCTAGCAATGACTAATAGCCAGCAATTATAGTATTATGTGTATCATAAATAATTCTGTTATGATTTGACTCACTTGACTCAGCTGTAGGGCGGTCCAAAGACGCAGCGGGGAGGCGAGTGTGGCCCATTCCGCTAATCCCCACTGAGAAGCCCGCATAGGCTAGGGCGCGGGGCCCGTCAGGGAGGTCTTCTGGGCCTGTCTTCGGTCTTCGGTGGGGAAGACGAAGGCTCGTTTTGTAGCCCGGAGGAACCAGATGAGCCGTGGGATGTTCTCGGGCCGGCAGGCGTCGTCCAGGGATTCGGGTTGGGCTCGAGGTGGTGGAGCCGGTCTCGTTTGAAGGCCGGGCAGTGGCAGACAAAGTGTGTTGCAGAAGGGGCAGAGTTCACTCCGAGGGACGCCTCGAAGCATACATGCGCAACCCTGGCCATGTGACTTACTTTTTGACCAAAAATGCGACTTACCTGCGAAAGAAATCCTGAAGAAAAATCGACGTAATTCTAGGTAAACGGCAGAAGTAACTATGACTGTATTATTAGGGCTAAATGCCTCGTCATCTAATTAGTAATACGTCTATTTCCGGGTGTACATTTTTGCGACTTTTACGGTGGCCGGATCCGTTAGGTCGGCCAGCAGTTGCTCATGTATGTCTCGGAGTAAGCAGTGCCTGGCAAAGCAATGAGAGCGCGGCGGATATCTTTTCAATTTTGGGGTTCAAAAGCATTCTCCGCAACTTAAGGGCCGGATTGGGCACTGCCGCTCGGGATTGGCGGCAGTCGGGAATGCCGGATATCCGCCCAGTCGTTAATCTGACGGTTAATGACCGCGGCGAGGGGGGAGGGGCAGAGAGGGACGGGGCCAAGGAGCGAGCTGGAACTGCCCGTCTTAGCAAGGCGCGTCAGCGAGCTCACCTGTTATGATTAGCATTACTATTCTATTATACTAATTTATTTTCAGATTCTGCACTGAGCTCCTCGATTGACCCAGTCGGTCAGTTAAACGAAGAAGTCGCCGTCAACAGCCAGAAGGTGGCGTCAACGGCTGGCAGGCAGCAGCAGCAGCAAAGATCCACCCCAGAGCTACTGCTGCAGCACAATCTGCTGTTCAATCGTTGCGAAGCCCTGCACGCTCACGGCTACGCCAGGGAAGCTGGCCAACTGGCTCGTTGCTTAGCCAACAAACTGTTATCGGATAGTGTTGCCGCCGAATATGATCGAGTATTGCGCACCAGTTCCGCTGCTCTGCTAGTCAGATTCGATGCTAATAATGCCGGCGCCGGTGGTGGCGGAAAAATGCAAAAGCAGGGCAAAGGCGGCGGCAAAGCCAAGAAGCAGCAACAGCAGCAGCACAGCGTGGCTTGGTCTGATCAGCAAGCCACTACTGACGTAGCCCAGCTATACTCTGGCATGATTGGGCAGGCTATTTTTCTTAGCAACCTACTGCCAGACGAGCCAGACGGCTTGCGATTCCGCCTGTGCGTACACGTGCTGTCACTGCCCAGGGCGCCGTCTCGAATTCGGGCTCTGGAAGTTAAACTGCTTAACCAGGAGCACGAGCTCTATCAGCTGCTCAAATCGTCTAGGCCGCACTCTGCGTTTAGGTTAGTTTGTTATTATTTGGGATGTGCTTTCTTGCTTCACCTGATCTCATTACGATTGGAGGAGGCCGCTTCCACTTTCTTCATTTTTTATTTTCCCATTTCTCCTTTCTTGTCCCACTTTCTTCACATCCTTATCTTCCCATCCTTATCTTCCCACCTCTCTCTTCCCATCCCTATCTTCCCATCCCCACATTCCAACCGCCGATTCCCATCTTCCCATCCCCATCTTCCCATTCCAATCTTCCCATCCCCATCTTCCCATTCCAATTTTCCCATCCCCATCTTCCCATTCCAATCTTCCCATCCCCATCTTCCCATTCCAGTCTTCCCATTCCAATCTTCCCATCCCCATCTTCCCATTCCAATATTCACATCCCCATCTTCCCATCCCCATCTTCCCATCCCCATATTCCCATTCCAATCTTCCCATCCCCATCTTCCCATTCCAATCTTCCCATCCCCATCTTCCCATTCCAATCTTCCCATCCCCATCTTCCCATTCCAATCTTCCCATCCCCATCTTCCCATTCCAATCTTCCCATCCCCATCTTCACATTCCAATATTCACATCCCCATCTTCCCATCCCCATCTTCCCATCCCCATATTCCCACCGCCAAATCCCATCTTCCCATCCCCATCTTCCCATTCCAATCTTCCCATTCCAATCTTCCCATCCCCATCTTCCCATTCCAATATTCACATTCCCATCTTCCCATCCCCATCTTCCCATTCCAATCTTCCCATCCCCATCTTCCCATTCCAATATTCACATCCCATCTTCCCATCCCCATCTTCCCATTACAATCTTCCCATCCCCATCATCCCATCTTTGCCTTCACATCCCACCGTCCAGTCTCCATCTTCCCAATCCCTATACTCTCATATCCGTCCTCTCATCTTATTCCAATGCCCATCTTTTTATGTCTTCCCACCAGCGTTCATCTATTTCATATCCGCCCTATGCTGGGTTACCTACTGACGATTTTTGATAGTTAGGACTGCATAACAATATGCTATATCTGGTAATCTTATCTACTAATCTACGAGAAAAATGGCTTAACATTTCGCGCACAGGGAATCCCTCCGCGCCAGAGCCCGCTCTATCATCGACTTGGCTACTGGCGTCACCAAGCCGGAGCCGCGCACCACCTTGCCCATCGTGCTGGCTCAGTACATATTCGAGGTGTTGCGCTATGGCCCGTCCGAGGACGAACAGCTGGGCTTCCGCACCGCACTGGCCGCCCTGTCCATGCGACCAAGAGTGTCCGAGCACGAGCACCCGCTGCTGGTTGAAGGCCAGCGCAGACAGAAAGACGATCTGGCCACTATGCTAATCTGCGCCTACAAGGACGATCTCGGCCGATTGTCCGACGTCCTTGACCGGCTATTAGACAGGTCGGTGAATCCAAATTTTCGGGCGCCGCCGCTCAATATGTGCCTGAGCTGTTCGCATTCGCAACTGCTCGCCTGGGCTGAAAGGGACCAGCAGCAGCAACAGCAGCAGCAATTGCAACAGCAACAGTTGTTGCAATATCAGTTGCAACAGCAGCAACAGCAACAGCAGCAGCAGCAGCAACAAGCTGCGGCAGCGGCTGCTGCGGCTCAGACGGCCTCGTCTTCTGTTGAACCCGGCGGTCAGACGGCTGCTTCGTCCGCTTCTGCCGGACCTGTCGACGCGGCTTCGACTTTGGTGACTTCGTCTGCCGGCTCTGCCGGGGCTGCTTCGTATTATCGGCGCTCAGTCAATAGCAGCAGTGCAGGCCAGGCTGCTGATGAGGGAGCTGACAGCAGCAGCGCTCTGGATGACGATTCAGAGGCGAGTGATGGGCGTTGATAGAGAGAGAGGATTGGAAACGGAAAAAGATGTAACGGAAGAGGGAAGAGGTACAGAGGAAGTGATGGGAGAGGACAGAGTAAGTGACGGGAGAGGACAGAGGGAGTCACGGGCGAGGGCAAAGAGGTGACGGTCGACGGCAAAGGGAGTGACGGGCGAGGGCAAAGGGAGTGACGGGAGAGTACAGAGGGAGTGACGGGCGAGGGCAGAGTGGGTGAAGGGAGAGGACGGAGGGAGTGACAGGCGAGGGCAGAGTGGGTGAAGGGAGAGGACGGAGGGAGTGACAGGCGAGGGCAGAGTGGGTGAAGGGAGAGGACGGAGGGAGTGACGGGCGAGGGCAGAGTGGGTGAAGGGAGAGGACAGAGGGAGTGACGGGCGAGGGCAGAGTGGGTGAAAGGAGAGGACGGAGGGAGTGACGGGCGAGGGCAGAGTGGGTGAAAGGAGAGGACAGAGGGAGTGACGGGCGAGGGCAGAGTGGGTGAAAGGAGAGGACAGAGGGAGTGACAGGCGAGGGCAGAGTGGGTGAAGGGAGAGGACGGAGGGAGTGACGGGCGAGGGCAGAGTGGGTGAAAGGAGAGGACGGAGGGAGTGACGAAGCTTCTGACAAACCAAATCGCGCAACTCTCTGCTCATTCCAGATGGACACAAAGCTGCGCTGCATGCGTTTCAAAGCCACGGTGCCGCCGCGCGGTCGCTGCACACTGGACAGCTCCGCCCCGGAGACCACTTCGTCTGATAATAGTCCGACTATGCATAGGAGATGCACGACTAGCGGTGGAGCTGTAGGCGGCAGGCAGCCGCAGCAGCAGCAGCAGCAGCAGCAACACAAGACTGTGCAGCGCGTTGACTCGGATTGTCAGAGCTCCGATTCTGACAGCTTGTCGTTACGTCAGACTCAGCAGCAGCCGCAGCAGCAGGCCCAGCAGCAGCAGCAACAGCAGAAGCATCAATATGGCAGCGGGCAGCTTCGGGCAACTAACAACAGGTAATAATTACCTTAGCCATTGTTTACTGTACTTCTATAGTTATCTTTATCGACAGCTTTATTTGTCTGTCTGTCTGTCTGTCTGTCTGTCTATCTATCTATCTTTAGAATAGCGAATTTGAATAAGTTATTAAACAAACACTGTTGACTGAAGCTTTTTACAAGTACCAGTAATTCCCCCATCGGCCATCAGTGCAAGAACAAGATTTAGATACATTGTTACTGTCAAGCTACTTGGAGTTAGTAGTATAAATGGTACAAAATTTCAACTCATCAAAATGTCACAGGCCCCAGTATCAGCAGCCGCCGCCGCAGCCGCCAGTTCCCAAGTCGTCCTCTCCCTACACTGTCGGGCAGTTGCCGCCGTCAGCTCAAGCATCGGCAGTCGCAGCCGCGGTAGCCGCCGCGGCCGAGTCCAACAAGCCAACGGAGGCGCTGGCGCATCACATGTTCGAATTGGCGAAAACTTTGCAGCACAAAGCCGGCGGCAGCGCCGCATCAGCGCCAGTGTTCCAGCAGGACCCGACTGGGGGCAACAATGGGCCGCATCGCTATCTGCAGTTGGCCGCCTTTCAGGTCGGACTGTACGCCCTGGGCCTGTACAACTGCGTTAACAGCACCTGGCAGAGTAGGACCTATTCTTCTCATGTCAGCTGGATACAGAATGTGGTGACTGAAGTTGGCACAGCTGCTCTATCAATACTGCTTGTCACCTGGAGACAGCACCTGACACCGCCTGAGGTGGCCGTTATTGGTTAGTTTCACTTTCTTCTAGCGTTTTACAAGTACATATTGTCCTTAGATAATCTATATGTATGTACGAACTGTGTTTTGACAATTCTAAATCATGAAATTCACAATATTGAACTGAAAACTATGATAATCGTTAAAAGATAATGATAAAAGAACTGCCACTAAGCTTGAGTCACCTCTAAGGCTTTGAGACTCGCCCTTATATCATGAGTATCGCCCCTGAGCTCATGAAAATCGCCACTAAGCTCTTGGTAGTATTCTTCCCTAACCTTAGAAGATCGCCACCAGACTTTAAAATCATTCCTAACCTATGGGGGTTGAAGCCTAGTGGTTAACGCATCAAGCACGACTGAAAGGTCGGGGGTTCGATTCCCGACCCACTCGGAAAAAATTGTGTCCTTAAGCATTGCTTCAGTTCACCCAGCTGTAAAATGGGTGCCAGCATTACTGGGGTAATTGAGGGTGAGTGTGGCGACCCCCAGTCCTTGGACTGAATAGCCGTACGCAGCCTTCAGATGCGCCGCGCAATAGCTGCGGCTGAGCTGTCGGTTGCACATCTGGACTAATTAGGGCAGGTGTAATCAAATACATGTAAATTCCATTACTAGCACGTTTGTCATCTCATCGTCAATATTCGTCATCTCATCCAGCCGACAAGGTGGCCCGCAACCGGGACCAGGGCATCTGCGCGGTGGCCGCCCAACTGTGCCTCGACTGTCTGCACGAGGCGCACACGCTAAATCCGCAGGAGATCCGCCGCTGCCTAGACCAGTGCAAGGATCAGAGTCTGGAGGTGCTGGAGAAGGGACTCTACGCGGTTGACGCGTCCGCTAAGAAAATGGCAGGCGGAGTGCATCCTACTGTGCTGTTCCAGGTCTGACTTGTCTTCAACATTGTGTTTATAATAGATTTAATCTAATTTTAATTGTGTTTTCACTACCAAGAGACCTACATTGACACCCCTGAAGGCTTATATCGGCGCCCTGAAGGACCATTTAGTCTCCTTGAACGAGCATATTGTCACCCTGAAGGACCATATTGTCGCCCTGAAGGACCTTATTGTCGCCCTGAAGGACCTTGTTGTCGTCCTGAAGGACCATATTGTCAGTTGTCACCCTGAAGGACTATATTGTCACCCTGAAGGACCATATTGTCGCCCTGAAGGACCATATTGTCACCCTGAAGGACCATATTGTCACCCTGAAGGACTATATTGTCACCCTGAAGGACCTTATTGTCGCTCTGAAGGACCTTATCGTCACCCTGAAGGACTATATTGTCACCCTGAAGGACCTTATTGTCGCTCTGAAGGACCTTATCGTCACCCTGAAGGACCATATTGTCACCCTGAAGGACCATATTGTCACCTTGAAGGACTATATTGTCACCCTGAAGGACTATATTGTCACATCAGACCCATCGTCACACTCGGTTCCCCTAGTAGCAGCAGACTATACCCAAGATAATGCCGCTCCTACTCCCTCACCCAGGTCGCCAAGCAGTGGTACGAACTGTACGAGTCCTCCGCGCCGCCGGCCAGCCAGCCAGTTCAACGATCGACTGTTCCGTCAGCGGCTCGGATGCCGCCAGATGCTCCAATCATCACTTCGCAAGCGGCCGCTGCCGCCTCCGTCTTTTGGCCGCCTCCGCAGGCGCCTCCGCAGCAGCCTCCGCAGCCGCTTCCGCCTCAGTCTGCGGCGCAGTTCGCTCCAATGCCCGGCCCTCTCTACCCGCCGCCTCCTGGTTGCTACCCGGCTTCACACTTCGGTCACATGACTTCCCATCCGCCGCCCCCGCCTGCGTTCTATTCTCCTGCCCGTCCGCCGCCGCCGCCGCCGCACTTTTACGCCAATACGCCGCCGCCACCGCCGCCGCCTCAGACTTCGAGTCAGTCGCAACAGCAGCAGCAGCACTGGACTCCTGCAGGTCTCATTGGCCCTTTCGTGCCATCTCCGCACGGTCATCACCATCAGCAGCATCAGCATTACCAACAGCAGCAGCATCATCAGGTTGCAGCTCGTTTCGCTACTCACCAACAGCAACAACAACAGCAGCAGCAGCAGCAACCAACACCTCCGCAAGCTTCAACCAAGACTCGCCAATATTTAGAGAATGCATTCAACTGCGCCCTGCGCGCAATGAAAGCATTCTATCAGCCGCCAACTAGTCGAAACGATGCGCAATTGTTCAGTAGTAGCAGTCGGGATAACTCCAGATTCGGGCCTAACAATCAATACGGCGGCGAGGTGCAATGGGCCCTGTCTGTGGCTGTGCGGTTAGACTATAAAGCTGTAGTGGATTATTGCACCCTGGTGCTTGGCTGCATCCACAAGCCGGACGTGCTCGAGCAGATTATTCGCCAGGTGTCGCTTTATTCCCAAGCGTCTCCGGCGTCTCATTCTACTCAGTCTGAGATTGTGAAGCTGACTAACCGGCTGCACAAGCTGTAAGTGGCTGATTGCATTGAGAATCGCCCTCGACCCCATCCAGAATCGTCCTCAAACCCCATTCAGAATCGCCCTCAAACCCCACCCAGAATCGCCCTCAAACCCCACCCAGAATCGCCCTCAAACCCCATCCAGAATCGCCCTCGACCCCATTCAGAATCGCCCTCAAACCCCACCCAGAATCGCCCTCAAACCCCACCCAGAATCGCCCTCAAACCCACCCAGAATCGCTCTCAAACCCCACCCAGAATCGTCCTCAAACCCCACCCAGAATCGCCCTCAAACCCACCCAGAATCGCCTTTAAGCCCCATTCAGAATCGCCCTCAAACCCATTCAGAATCGCCTTCAAACCCCATCCAGAATCGCCTTCAAGCCCCATTCAGAATCGCCCTCAAACCCCATCCAGAATCGCCCTCAAACCCCATCCAGAATCGCCCTCAAACCCATTCAGAATCGCCCTCAAACCCCACCCAGAATCGCCCTCAAACCCCATCCAGAATCGCCCTCAAACCCATTCAGAATCGCCCTCAAACCCATCCAGAATCGCTCTCAAACCCCATCCAGAATCGCCCTCAAACCCATTGAGAATCGCCTTCAAGCCCATTCAGAATCGCCCTCAAACCCCATCCAGAATCGCCTTCAAGCCCCATTCAGAATCGCCCTCAAACCCATTCAGAATCGCCCTCAAACCCATTCAGAATCGCCCTCAAGCCCACTTAGAATCGCCCTCAAACCCCATTGAGAATCGCCTTCAAACCCATTCAGAATCGCCCTCAAACCCATTCAGAATCGCCCTCAAACCCATTCAGAATCGCCCTCAAGCCCACTTAGAATCGCCCTCAAACCCCATTGAGAATCGCCTTCAAACCCATTCAGAATCGCCCTCAAATCCATTCAGAATCGCCTTCAAACCCATTCAGAATCGCCCTCAAACCCCATTCAGAATCGCCCTCAAGCCCATTCAGAATCGCCCTCAAGCCCACTCAGAATCGCCCTCAAGCCCACTCAGAATCGCCGTCAAACGCCATCGCATAAAGAACACTCTGTCACTCCCCCGCCTGTTGCAGATACCACTCGTACATCGATTACCGGCTAAACCACCTGACCACCAACGAATGGGACGATCTGGTCTCCTACATCCTGCGCGCCCATCGGGCTAAAGAAGACTTCCCGCCAATCGATCCCAATCAGCAGTGGCAGCAGTTGCTAACTAGCATTAAAAATCATCCGAAATGCAAGAAGGACCTGTGGAATCGAATCATGGCTGGTGTACAGACTATTCACCTGCAGTGACTCTCTGGCCCGCTCAGTCACATTCTAGTCACCATGATTATAAGTGCGTCATTTGTGGGCCGCTTAAACTTCATTAATACTCTCCGCTTGTTGGTTGTCACGTCGAATTGAAATTCTGCTTTTTTCACCTATATAAACATCTGGTTGTTGCGCATTGGCTGAGAAGTTTGCTCACTGGTTTGCAATACTGCTAGCTAGTTTCTCTGCTAATTCCTTCCTGATGCACCCATCTCTATCCATCTCTTTCTCTCATTCTTCCGTAGTCTCAACCCTCCGCGTTTTACCTTCTCCATCTCACCCTCCATTTCACCCTACCCCCATCCACCCTCCTTCCATCTCGCCCTCTATCTCACTCTCCTTCCACCTCACCCTCCATCTCACCCTGCCCCCATCTCACCCTCTATCTCACCCTCCTTCCATCTCACCCTCGATCTCATCCTCCTTCCATCTCACCCTCCATCTCACCCTGCCCCATCTCACCCTCTATCTCACCCTCCTTCCATCTCACCCTCTATCTCACTCTCCTTCCATCTCACCCTCTATCTCACTCTCCTTCCATCTCACCCTCTATCTCACTCTCCTTCCATCTCACCCTCTATCTCACCCTCCTTCCATCTCACCCTCTATCTCACTCTCCTTCCATCTCACCCTCTATCTCACTCTCCTTCCATCTCACCCTCTATCTCACTCTCCTTCCATCTCACCCTCTATCTCACTCTCCTTCCATCTCACCCTCTATCTCACTCTCCTTCCATCTCACCCTCTATCTCACTCTCCTTCCATCTCACCCTCCATCTCACCCTCGATCTCATCCTCCTTCCATCTCACCTAAATTTCATCCTGCCCCCATCTCACCCATGACTAACTATCTCACCCTTCATCTCACCCTCCATCTCACCCTCCATGTCACACTCCCATCGCATCTCTTATTTCACGTTCCCTTCCTCTCACCCTACTATCTCACCCTGCCTCCAGGTCCAGCACAACCTTCTCACCCTCCATATCACCGTCAATCTTCATCTCCCCACCCCAGCCTCCTTATATATTTCTCTTATCAGTAGGCTCCCTTACCATGAATAAAAAACTTTTTTTGAGTCCTTTTGCTCTGTCTGATATTGTTACTGTTTCGTGACTGGTACTATCAATAATGACTCATTGATGGACAGTTGCTTATCTCTAGGCTTGTTGCTTGCAAGACATTGAAATTGACTTAATAAAAATTTGTCTGTCTCTTGATTTACGTCAGTTCATTTAGCTGTTTTCATTTTTTAGTCCTATTTATTAGTTATCTCGTTTTTCTCTACTAATAGGTGTCGATCTGATTGTAAAATGCACACCATTTTTGTTTTTATATACCGCTAATCTCACTGTGTTGTGTTTGCACCGATTTAGAAAAAATGCATTACGATATATATATATATATTGCGTAAAAACCATATAATATTAGAATAAAATAAAGAATTACTTAATTTTCCGCTGCTGTTGATTTTCTGTTGCTTCAAATTTTCGATTCTGTCCGCTTCTTTTTTTAAACAAACGATAACGATGTTGTTCCATGATATCGTGTTTTTTTTTAACTTCCATCATCTCCTGTTGAGTTGATGAACTCTGCTTTTTTATGTTTCTTTGCTTGTTTTTTTACTGCTTGTCAACATTGATCTGCAGTATCAGATATTTGTTTATTCACTCACTAAGTTGTAGGACTCAACCTTAACGTGATCAACAGTTCACTGGCTTTCTATTACCTTTGTCTATAGATTGGGATTGATAGCTTCCGGTTGTCAATAATCTGGTAGGTGATAACTTCCGGTTGTCAATAATCTGGTAGGTGATAACTTCCGGTTGTCAATAATCTGGTAGGTGATAACTTCCGGTTTTCAATAATCTGGTAGGTGATAACTTCCGGTTGTCAATAATCTGGTAGGTGATAACTTCCGGTTGTCAATAATCTGCTAGGTGATAACTTCCGGTCACTGTCTGGTAGTTAATAGCTTCCGGTTGTCAATAATCTGATGAGTCATCAAATCGGGTGATAACGATAACTTCCGGTTGTCACTGGCTGGAAGTCAATAGCTTCCGGTTGTAACTGTATGGTAGTTAATAGCTTCCGGTTGTGTACGAGCGTATAATCTGATAGTTGATAGCTTCCAGTTGTCAATACTCTGATATTTGATAGCTTAGTTGATAGCTTCCGGTTGCCAATAATCTGGGACGTTATAACTTCCGGTTGTCACTGTCTGATAGTTAATGGCTTATAGTTGTCACTGTCTGGTAGTCAATAGCTTCCGGTTTTCACTGTCCGATAGTTAATAGCTTCTGGTTGTCACTGTCTGGTAGTCAATAGCTTCCGGTTTTCACTGTCTGGTAGCCAATAGCTTCCGGTTGTTACTGTCTGATAGTTAATAGCTTCCGGTTGTAACTGTATGGTAGTTGATAACTTCCGATTGTCACTGGTAGTTAATAGCTTCCGATTGTCAATACTCTGATAGTTGATAGCTTCCGGTTATCGATAATCTGATAGTTGATAACTTCCGGTTGTCAATACTCTGATAGTTGATAGCTTCCGGTTATCGATAATCTGATTGTTGATAACTTCCGGTTGTCAATACTCTGATAGTTGATAGCTTCCGGTTATCGATAATCTGATAGTTGATAACTTCCGGTTGTCAATACTCTGATAGTTGATAGCTTCCGGTTATCGATAATCTGATAGTTGATAACTTCCGGTTGTCAATACTCTGATAGTTGATAGCTTCCGGTTATCGATAATCTGATAGTTGATAACTTCCGGTTGTCAATACTCTGATAGTTGATAGCTTCCGGTTATCGATAATCTGATTGTTGATAACTTCCGGTTGTCAATACTCTGATAGTTGATAGCTTCCGGTTATCGATAATCTGATAGTTGATAACTTCCGGTTGTCAATACTCTGATAGTTGATAGCTTCCGGTTATCGATAATCTGATTGTTGATAACTTCCGGTTGTCAATACTCTGATAGTTGATAGCTTCCGGTTATCGATAATCTGATAGTTGATAACTTCCGGTTGTCAATAATCTGGTAAGACTGAAAATATTTACCCCTGCTACTGAAAGTCCCAATTATTGCGTCTAATTAATACAATACTGCAGCGTTTTATCAGTTCTGTAAAGCCATTTTGCTGCTATTAGTTTCCAGACACGTCAGACTTACTGTCTATCAGATTAATTTAATTGATGATTCAACTTCAAGCTGCATACAATAAGTAACAACAGTTGTATCGTATTTGTTAACAAAATAAACCGCTTACTGTGTGTGCGTGTGCGCTGTCTTTATATCAATTTTTGTTTTCCTTTAGTTTTAATTGATTGATTGATGAGCCCGTCTGTCATTGCTTATTTAGCAAAATTACCCGAAACACTCCGATCTGCGATACAACCTTTTGATTGTTCAGTTTATTTAATTTTTCCTTTAGTATGGGTTTAGTACTTACTCATAATTCCATGTGAAATGAAAAATGAAGCGAATTGATGCTTTCAAATTGCATTAACAGCACAGTTTCGCCCCTTCACAGCACAATGTCATCCCTCCATCACAGAAGCACCCCCAGTACAGGCTCCCCCCAAGCACAGCGTCCCCCCCCCAACCACAGCGTCACCCAACAACCTCCCCCCCCAAGCACAGCGTCACCCCCAACCCCCAAGCACAGCGTCACCCCAACCCCCCTCCTCAAGCACAGCGTCACCCCAACCCCAAGAACGGCGTCACCCCCAAGCACAGCGTCACCCCCAACCCCTCCCCCAAGCACAGCGTCACCCCCAACCCCCCCCCCAACCACAGCGTCACCCACAACCCTCCCCAAGCCCAGCGTCACCCCAACCCCCCCCCCCAAGCACAGCGTCACCCCAACTCCCCCAAGCACAACGTCACCCCAACCCCCCCCCCCAACCACAGCGTCACCCCAACCCCCCAAGCACAGCGTCACCCCAACCCTCCCAAGCACAGCGTCACCCCAACCCTCCCAAGCACAGCGTCACCCCAACCCTCCCAAGCACAGCGCGTCCCGCCAGCGCAGCACAGCGTCACTATGTGTAACAAAACGAAGCACTCTGGTATCTGGTATCGCTCGTAGATAGTTTTTTTTTATTCCTATGGATATATTGTTACACTAATGATTTCAATAACTCAGCCCTAACCCATCCCACACCTAGTGCGGTACACACGACTGTAATGAAATGATTCTAAAAGCAGAAAAGGCCACGATTTGACACCACACAATCGAAAGTTTATATTTGCTGTTTTGAACACTTAAACGCATGTATGACAATGACGCTCTGTTTTTTAAACTTTGATCGAAACACAAGTGCACGTGTCCGTAATTTGAAGCACGACATCTGAACATCTGAATAGAGTATATATATAAATATATCGATTTTCTAGTTCCTACATTATAGGGATATGTTAAAATATAATAAACGCCGAATAAATTATATAATATTCTATGAGTATAAATATAAATGCACACGAACACAGACTTAAACAGGTAGATGTGGATGAATGCATTGATAAATAGATTAACAGATTAACAAACACAAGGACAAGTTTAACAAAACTAGAAAATAGTTTAGTAGAGTGTAGTATAACTATAGATCCAATATAAAACAAAATATGCATCATTGATATTCTGGAAAGCGAATTAACAAATTCTATCTGCCATATTCTAAGAAACAAAAAACAACGGGATTTTCGGAACTATGATAAAAATAATTAAGACTAATTTAGGTTAGCTGGGCTTCACGAATTCATAATTAGAAGTTGTCACCCTTCCTGTTATCGTTTTCGCAAGCTCATTGGATTTTGTGCTCACAAGAAACAAAAATAAGCGTCACTACTGGCATAGAAAGAACACAAGCATATCAAGAGTTATCTTATAGTGTTACGAAATATATGTAACGACAATTTTTTAAGGAAACACGACTAATGTAATGTTCTGACAAAATTGTTCACAGCTCGTTCTTGTACTCTTACTATAGTTGCTTTACGTTTCTGCTCTTAGATTCCTTAATATTCTTCAGGTCTGCTCAGCGTGCTATCAAAATCGGTCGAGCGTATAATCTTGCATACCAATCGTCTTCATACTAGGGATCTTCACTTCTTGCGCAGATGATGCCACATGGCCACTGGCTTGCGCAGCGAAGTGACCATCTGCTGCCAGTGAGTTAGCTCCGTTCCGCCAGTCTGCGAGCCAATAATCACGTGACCAATGCTAGCTAGGCGACCGTCATGGCGAATCTCGGCTACGGTTATGCGCAGCTGCACAGCCTGAGGGGTTAGGTGTGAACGTTCAAGGGTAGAAAAGTTTTAGTTCTCAACTGGCTTGCACGCCGGCCAATGGGAGAATAGATGGGCAAGAAAATGAGGGTATGGACTGACTAACAACTGCATGTACATTAAAACCAACGGCGGAGTGAGGTGGGTGTTAAAGGGTAAAGAGATTTTACAGTTAGTCAGCCACGGCTTGCACGCCAGCCAATGAGAGAAGAGGGAAAGGAAATTAGCTAGGCTATAATAGACTTCCCTAGAACGCCCACTCCACTACGTTTTTGTTTCAATGTGCGCGCAGGAGATTCAGTTAGAGTTTTACTCAGCCTCGGCATGCACGCTAGCCAATGTACAATGAACACACAAAAACTTTATATTGATGTAACCACGCTCTGGTCGCGGGATATGGCAAGGGAAATTTTTCAAAAGTGACCTCCGATCTCCGTGCACCTCCTGAGCAGAGCCGTCGAAACTGGGCCAGGTCATAGGCAGCCTACGTCATTGCCCCCTCTGGTCATGCGTTCGCCTCCACGCGGAGCGGACGGGCGACAAGGGCGGTTACATCAATATCCGAATTGCAAACTTACAGACAGACTAGTCTGGGACACGTTGAATATCATGGCCTCATTGTAGGTTGGCTGGCTCTCGTTCTTCTTCACGGATGTCTTCTTCTTGGCGAGGCGTTTGCCGTTCTGAATCAGGTGCACCTTCACTAGTACGTCTGCGAGAATTGCGTGGCACAGGGTTGCACAGCGATCATTACATTAAAGGACAAGTTTCCAATTGAAGTCTCGTGAGGAAATTGAGGAAGCTTGGAAAGAAAAATAACCGAGGGATTTTGCCGGAGGCGAATGACTCCCTATAAGCGCGTGAGAAAAAAGATCGCGCAGCGCAAAGAAAATTGTTAAGGATCGGAGCAGGCATGAAATTCCCCCACACCCGCCCCGTAGGCATAAAACTGGCCCGGCCGCCAGCTGCGGAGAGTCTGCGCGGAACATTTTTAGCAACTTCCGTCCGACTCAACTCGGTCCCGGGGTAATGAGCAGTCTCGGATTTCCCAGCAACTCTCAGATTTCTTTTTCCCCTGCCTTGCAATCAATTTTACTATGGCGGATTTCACTTCACCACTTTCTGCAGCCCCTGTAAAGCAGCAAATCGATCTCTCCTACTCTTTCCTCTTTTTTCTCTCTGCTTCTTCTAAAAGGAAAATGAGCGACCCGGCTTTTTGGAGACTGTTGAGCTGTGCGCCTAACCTGCTGAACTGGAGCGATTATGAAAAATGCCCATACCGATCTTCACTTGTGTTTGCCTCTGCTAATCCGCATCGTCTGTAAGTCGCAATGTACTTCACTTGGGCCTGCCGCTGAGCACAGCTAAAATCATCCATCATCTCTACTGGCCCCATCTGAGGGTCTCCCGGCTGGGCTGGCCTGCCCGTCTGTCAGTCTGTCAGCCTTTATAATGTTGCCTGACTGATGAGTGTTCAAATTGCTTTTTTTCAAGCTTTGTACTTTGCAGCTTTGCATGATGGTATCCTACGAAGAGAATGGGAGTCTCAAATGATGGGATTCCTCTAAGACGATGGGATTTTCAGAGGATGGGATTCCTCTAAGAGGATGGGATTCTCAGAGAATGGGATTCTCAGAGGATGGGATTCAGGGGGTGGGATTCAGGGGGTGGGATTCAGGGGGTGGGATTCAGGGGTGGGATTCAGAGAGTGGGATTCAGGGGTGGGATTCAGGGGGTGGGATTCAGGGGGTGGGATTCAGGGGGTGGGATTCAGAGAGTGGGATTCAGGGGTGGGATTCAGGGGTGGGATTCAGGGGTGGGATTCAGGGGGTGGGATTCAGGGGATGGGATTCAGAGGGTGGGATTCAGAGGGTGGGATTCAGGGGGTGGGATTCAGGGGCTGGGATTCAGAGGGTGGGATTCAGAGGGTGGGATTCAGAGGGTGGGATTCAGGGGTGGGATTCGGGGGTGGGATGAAAATTTAATGATGAGAATGTTCTCTAAGGAAAGTAACCTTGTAGATTGATTTTGAACGAGGATAGGATTCTAAGACTGTGAGATAATCGGATGAAGGGATTAATAGTAACAAATAAATAAAATCCTAGACAGAAAAAGCTCTCTAGCTCTCAGTTGTGAACAGATTGATTGTTTTTTAGCCTACGACAGAGCAACTGGCCGGTAGCCTCACCTCCAACAGTTTGGTCGGGCTTGGGCCACTTGAGGTTTTTGGCCTTGACGATGACCACAGTCAGTCTCTCGGCGGTGGGCAGGTAGCTGAGCGAGAACATCAGCTCGCCGTGGTCGGACGGCTTCTGCAATGGTTTAATTTGTTTGAGAGAGTTGGTTGTTGAATCCTGGGAATGATGAAGCAGCTTATCTCTTCGCTTCTAAGAAACATAAATAGCCAGCGTAAAATGTTTCTAAGAAACGAAACGGGGTCAGCGACACGGGTTCGATTCCGCGTGCGGCCGGCCACAATAGTTTGTGAGCGCCAAACCTCAAGGTAAAAAGTCTACAATGGCCAAGCCTGACAATTTGGAAGTCAGGGACACTGTACACCCCGTGTGAGCGCGCGCGTGCTCGGTTATAGTATTCATAATAAGTTACCGTCCGTCTACTCAAGAGCCTCACCTGGTCGGGCTCGCGCAGGTTCAGCCACAGCCGCAGCGGTCGCTGCAGGTCCACGTCGGCCAGTCGAACCTCCGTCTCGCCCAGCTGCTTCTGGCCGGCCAGCAGGCGGACTCGGACAGTCTTCTGCGCCAGCTGGTGCGGCTCCAGGCTGTACAAGAAGCGCTCCTTGAACACCACCGGGTTCTGGCCGCGCCGAACCAGCTTGGTTTGCGCTCCGCTGCCGGCGGCGGCGTCCGGCAGGAGCGACAGGACGGCGCAGAGATCCGGTGGCTCTGACTCGCCGCCGCCGACGCCGCCGGGCAGGTCCCTGGCCTGGATTAGCGACACCACGAGCTCGGAGGCGTCGCGGTCGTATTCCAGACCGACTTCGACCTGGCCAACAGGCGATACGTCCGGCTGCAGGTCCATGACGGACGTGTCCGAGGCCAGCGACTCGGCGGACCCGGCCCGAACCAGGTTGTGTCCGGGCTCGTACTCGGAACCTGCTCAGGTGGCGGCTTAGTTTTGTTTGATGACGACTCAACAGCCCTGCAACATTCTGTATACAGTACACTGTCTAGTTTTCCTATCCCTCATTGTACACTGCTCAGTTTTCCTATCCCTCATTGTACACTGCTCAGTTTTGCTATCCCTCATTGTACACTGCTCAGTTTTGCTATCCCTCATTGTACACTGCTCAGTTTTCCTATCACTCATTGTACATGTGTACACTGCTCAGTTTTCCTATCCCTCATTGTACACTGCTCAGTTTTCCTATCCCTCATTGTACACTGCTCAGTTTTCCTATCCCTCATTGTACACTGCTCAGTTTTCCTATCCCTCATTGTACACTGCTCAGTTTTCCTATCACTCATTGTACACTGCTCAGTTTTCCTATTACTCATTGTACACTGCTCAGTTTTCCTATCACTCATTGTACACTGCTCAGTTTTCCTATTCCTCATTGTACACTGCCCAGTTTTTCTATCCCCTTACCCACTTTTTCTAATCCTTAGCGAGCAGATGCTACATGTCATAAGCACCACCCAGCCAACCAGAGACAAACAGCTCCACCCTCGAGCCTCTCACCGGTGGTGTCACCAGGACTGGCCCGGCCGTGCCTGGCGGCCGAATCGCCTCCGCTGTCGCCAGGCTCGTCCTTGTACTCGCAGCTGGCTCGGTTCACCTGGCCTGCCTCCGGGTGTTGCTGCAAATTTTGATGAAACAAAATCGCGATAATCGCGCTGGAAGCATTATCAAAATTACACTTAGCTTCTACTAAATGCAGTGATAATAAAGCTATTAAATATATTGCATCTAGCTAAACCAATTCCTAAGTGGAGCACTTCCAGATTGACCTGGGGCGGAGAGCTGAGTCTCAGTCAAGTGGGCTGGGGGGGGGGGAATAATCCCAGCAACCATGCACGGCCTCATATGGCTCGTAGAGTGTTTGCTGAGGGCAAACAAGCGCCGGAGACAGAATCTCCCCCTCCGTGCACACCCTATTCATACCTGGCAATCAGTATATAAACTATACAAGATATAGAAATAGCACGGAGAAAACTTTTGAAATAGTCAACAGGAACCCTCAATACACAATTACCTTTGATTTCGAACAAAACTACAGAGACAGATGGCGCGGTCAAGTCCTGAGTGGAAAACAGACAGCATAAGATAGTGCTGGGGAGATGTGAGGACTGGGGCAGGATGTCCATTGCTCTATCCTGATCTATACAGCTCTCCATCTATACCCTGGGGACAGCCGGGGGGCCACTAAAAGCAATGTTTGGAAGACCAAAAAATGTATCTATGCCTGTCTGCTTTTTTCCCCACCATCCGAGGGAAACATAGGAAAAATCATCCCAGACGCCGCGCAAGACTCAGTGTGGTGATGTGGCTTCGATTCGGGAATCCCTATCTTGACTATCTGGGTCTAGATTCTTAGAAACGGCTTCTCCGATGGCCAGCTGGTGTGCTGGCTCGCGAGAATATGGAGCGGAGAGAGAAAATAAAAAACTGCCGGAAAGAGACCATTTCCTGATTAAAAGAGACTTCCATATCTTCCCTGTTCGCGTCGCCTACATCTGCTCCAGCCCTGATTTTCGGCCTTCACGCCTAGGGCTAGGGCTGGAGCCCGAGGGCCACGACGGACTGCTAGGACTGAGTCTCTAGAGACGCCTGGACTTGAGACACCGGAGCTTATCCTCCTAACGGAAAATGAGAAATTGGAAGGGGAGTGCCGTGCGTCAAGGATTAATTAAGTTTGAGTAGTCAGGTTGAGTCAGACAAAGCTGAGGATGGAAGAAGGTGAGCCGAGGAGAAGGAATAGAAAAAACCGGAATTTTTTGAAGACTGACGAGCTGCTTTTGCACCTGTCAGGGCGCGTTAATGCTCAAAGGAAGGTGAACTGTTCGATGCAGGAAAATATTCGGATGGGAAGTCAGGTGCCGAAGGCTAAATATAGGACCCGATCTGCTTAATAACGAAGATGAAAAGGTTTCTCTTTTTTTACAAAATTGGCGTGGGCGGGGAGTGGCAGTTGAGTTCCGAAGCGTTGCATGCAAGCCAAAGGGCGGCTATTTTCAGCGAGCCGTGCTGATGCTTGAAAGAATGAACTGGCGTGACGGTAAAAAGTGCAACTTGCTCTGTGCGTCCCCGTGTGTGTGAGTGAGTGAGTGTGTGCCTGTCAGATCCGATTCTTCGTATCCTATGCTCAACTGCATTGAGTTGAGAAGTGGCCAACCGAGCTTCCTACTGGAAGAGAGTCCAGCCAATATTAAAGCAGACAGGCATAATTAATTAACTTCCAAGCACCGGTCCCGAGTATGAGCAGCGCATGCACCCAGAGTAATGCTCTTTAAATATCAGGTTACTCTTTGAAAGAAGCGATAGTTGCTATGGGTGCTGAATTTGCGTTCAGTTGTCTCAAATGTCTAGAATAAGCTTGAAGAAGAAAGACGGTAAAAGAAGAAGACATGCTTTAGTTAAAGTACACAGTGTTTTGCTTTGCTCACCGGGGCATAGTAATTAGTCCTGCTGTCCATCAGCTTTGTCAGCGACAGTTTCTCTTCGCCGATGGCGCACAGCTCGGCCAGCCGCTGCGGGCACAGCAGCCGCATGGCCAGGTAGGCGGCCAGCAGGACTGCGGCAAGGCTCAGCGCAATCACGACAACAACAGCCCAGGCCTGCATGACTTCAGACAGTCGAACGAGAGTCCAAATTATCAGATCAGTAGCCAAGTAGTCAAGAGAAAGGAATGATTTGTGGCAGCACAGGACTATTTTTAACCTGGGAATAATGCAATCTGGGATTGTATCGGCAAAGCCAGGCGCCATCTGAGCAGCTGGGACTGGCTATGGCCCGGCTCGACCAGTGAGTGGCCTACCAAGCTGGGGGAGGCGGCTGGGGTTGCCGGGTGCCCGGGGGGGGGGTGGCTGGGAGATGAAGCGAGTGTTGAGAAAAATGGAAGGATGCCTGGTGCGGCAGGATGGCTAGATAGGGATAGCCAGTCTCAGATCCCAATCAGTCTTCATTTTCTCTCTCCCCTCCCTTTTCCCACCCTCCGAGCCTCCGTGTCCCGTCGCGATTTGTCGCAGAATTTCTGCTCCCCACACCCAGTCTTGAGATCCCCTCTGCCGTCTACATCTACTCTCTCTGCAGGGGTGGTGGGGTAGCTGAGGGGCCGGGCTTTCTCTTTCCTCTTCGATTTCCATCGCCCGGCTTCATTCGGTCCGCAGTCGCATTCGCCCCCTGCCCCCGTTCCTCTCTTCCGTCTTCCTTCCTCATTTCAGTATTTTTGCCAGCTATCCCTGAGCACTCAGGCTGTTGAGAGGGCCGCGTGGGCGGATCGCGAAGCAGTCCGTTGGGACGCGGTAGCTAGGGAGTCTGGGGAATGCAGTGCATCTCTCTCCCTTTCTCTCGGCATCAGCTCTCGCCAAACCTGTCTTTTGTCTTGAGGCTATTTTGCTTTGAAGGATCCCAATAGGAATAGAGGCAGTTGTTAGAGCATCAATTTTAATGAAACTAAAAGGAACGAGTTCGAAATTCGATCGGTCACGCAAATAAAAAATGATGCCTTTATTTGGCTTTTGATGGCATCAATCCGAATAGAAATAAAGGGGAATAGAGGTGGCCTTTTGCTCTCGAGTTGAATGGATTTGTATCGTAAAAATAGTTTACTTCTTAAGGCTGGGTTCTAATTTCTTGCTATTATATCACAAATACTAGAATAACTAAATTGGCCATTCAGGCATTTACACTTAGTAAAACAGCTTTCTACTTTCAGTTCAGTAGCAAAGAAGCATACATAAGCTATTTTATAAGAATAAAGGCAGCTGAAATGACTTTGATAAGTTTAGAAGCCCAAGCTTGCAGACGTAAACAGCTTGCTAATTGGTTCAGCCATAATGTACATTAGCCAGTCCACTGAAATGTACATGGCCGCTTTAGCTTAATTCCGAGAAAGGCAATAAAAATTGGGCGGGGCGGGGGGTTCGTGTGGAGATGCGCGGTTGAAGAGTTTAAGCTGGCTGGTAAAGAGCTAATAAATGAGCCTTGGCTTTAAAAGTACATTAAAATGCTTCTGTTTAACATACTACTGAACTGAAAGTAGCTTACATGCAAATGTGCTGGGTGGCCCATCTAGTTACTCTAGTATCTGTGCTATATATGGACATTAAGCTTTGTCAGACTGGGAGACAGCCGACTGTCTTTCGACTTGTTTAGGCAGTCCTGTCGGCCAGCAAAGTAGCTTCTATCAAAGACTCATCTCCCAAACTCATCTGATTATATGATGAGCGAAGCAGCGCTCTGCTCTGTGTTTTGATCATGTCAAAAGAAGTCCCTCCAGAGACTGTCAGGCTCTCCTCCTTTCCCCCAACTCTTGCAGACGAACCGCGGCTACTGATGAAGGCCGGGGGCGGACAAGAAAATTTCATTCCTGGCACACCGGTGCTCGGGCTTGGTCGCTTCTGGAATCGCTCTTCAAATTCTCATCCGCACCCAGCAAAGCTAATGATCTGATGCTGATGGGCAGAGCAGTGGTGAAGGCGTGGCCAGCTTCATGGATATAAAAATTTCTTGATTCCAATTTGCATCACTGATTTTGAACGCTCTGACTCGCGCAAGTGTGAAAATTGCATCACTATTCCAATTGTTTGGCCTGATTTTTTCTATAGTCAAATTCAAATCAAGGGAAGCAATCTGGCGCTACTGATGTTGGCGCCCCTGGTGCTGGCGTCCCTGGTGCTGGCGTCCCTGGTGCTGGCGCCCCTGGTGCTAAAGCCCCTGGTGCTAAAGCCCCTGGTGCTGGCGTCCCTGGTGCTGGCGCCCCTGGTGCTAAAGCCCCTGGTGCTAAAGCCCCTGGTGCTGGCGCCCCTGGTGCTGGCGCCCCTGGTGCTGGCGCCCCTGGTGCTGGCGTCCCTGGTGCTGGCGCCCCTGGTGCTAAAGCCCCTGGTGCTAAAGCCCCTGGTGCTAAAGCCCCTGGTGCTGGCGTCCCTGGTGCTAAAGCCCCTGGTGCTAAAGCCCCTGGTGCTAAAGCCCCTGGTGCTAAAGCCCCTGGTGCTGGCGCCCCTGGTGCTGGCGTCCCTGGTGCTGGCGCCCCTGGTGCTGACGCTCCTGGTGCTGGCGTCCCTGGTGCTGGCGCCCCTGGTGCTAAAGCCCCTGGTGCTAAAGCCCCTGGTGCTAAAGCCCCTGGTGCTGGCGCCCCTGGTGCTAAAGCCCCTGGTGCTGGCGTCCCTGGTGCTGGCGCCCCTGGTGCTGGCGCCCCTGGTGCTGGTGCCACTGGTGCTGGCGCCCCTGGTGCTGGCGTCCCTGGTGCTGGCGCCCATGGTGCTGGCGCCACTGGCAGAAACCAAAATAGACACTAAGACAGACACTAAGAAAGACACTAAAGGCAACTACTAAAACAGATTAATATTTAAAGGTTGCTTGTTGATCAGACAACCAGGTTTTGAAAAAAATGTTCTAACTAGCAATATAATCAAAGCTAGAGATAGTACTGGTGACCTTTAAAGCACATCACAACAGCCAAGAATTGGAGGCTCAGATGCGCGCGCACTAAAAAGAAGTTTGTATGAACTTACAGAAAAATCAAATATGAATATTACTACAGTAACTGAGCTGTTCCGGTTGTGTAGCCAAACTGATCCAAACGTCCCACCCAGCAATGACCGTTCGAACTGAATTTAGCGAACTTTTAAGTATTTTACATGCATCTCTTTTAAGACCAAACTGGCAATCTAGTGCCGCGGGCTTGGGAAGGCATAATAAGGAAAAAATCATAGAAAGCTTGTGAAATTTTATTTCCTTGAAGATAAATTTGTTTAAGACAAAAATCAGTAGCCCTGGTATCATAGGTTCTGGGGCTTAACATATCAGCATTGAAGTCTTTTCGGCATTGGTACCTCAAACAGCTCAACAGCTCCAATTGGCATCTCACCAACTCCCCATTGAGCCTTGGCATCCCAGCATCTCCCCATTGAGCCTTGGCATCCCAGCATCTCCCCATTGAGCCTTGGCATCCCAGCATCTCCCCATTGAGCCTTGGCATCCCAGCATCTCCTCATTGAGCCATAGCATCTCATCATCTCCCCATTGAGCCATAGCATCTCAGCAACTCCCCATTGAGCCATAGCATCTCAGCATCTCCCCATTGAGCCATAGCATCTCAGCAACTCCCCATTGAGCCTTGGCATCCCAGAATCTCCCCACTGGGCCATAGCATCTCAGCATCTTCCCATTGAGCCATAGCATCTCAGCATCTCCTCATTGAGCCATAGCATCCCAGCATCTCCCCATTGAGCCATAGAATCTCATCATCTCCCCGTTGAGCCTTGGCATCTTATCATCTCCCCATTGAGCCATAGCATCTCATCATCTCCCCATTGAGCCATAGCATCTCATCATCTCCCCATTGAGCCATAGCATCTCATCATCTCCCCATTGAGCCTTGGCATTCCAGCATCTTCCCATTGAGCCATAGGATCTCATCATCTCTCCATTGAGCCTTGGCATCTCATCATCTCCCCATTGAGCCTTGGCATCCCAGCATCTCCCCATTGAGCCTTGGCATCCCAGCATCTTCCCATTGAGCCATAGGATCTCATCATCTCCCCATTGAGCCATAGCATCTCATCATCTCCCCATTGAGCCTTGGCATCCCAGAATCTCCCCACTGGGCCATAGCATCTCAGCATCTCCCCATTGAGCCATAGCATCCCAGCATCTCCCCATTGAGCCATAGCATCTCATCATCTCCCCATTGAGCCTTGGCATCCCAGAATCTCCCCACTGGGCCATAGCATCTCAGCATCTTCCCATTGAGCCATAGCATCTCAGCATCATCCCATTGAGCCATAGCATCTCAGCATCTCCCCATTGAGCCATAGCATCTCAGCAACTCCCCATTGAGCCTTGGCATCCCAGAATCTCCCCACTGGGCCATAGCATCTCAGCATCTTCCCATTGAGCCATAGCATCTCAGCAACTCCCCATTGAGCCTTGGCATCCCAGAATCTCCCCACTGGGCCATAGCATCTCAGCATCTTCCCATTGAGTCATAGCATCTCAGCATCTTCCCATTGAGCCATAGCATCTCAGCAACTCCCCATTGAGCCATAGCATCTCAGCATCTTCCCATTGAGCCATTAGCATCGCATAATCTCCCCATTGAGTCATAGCATCTCAGCAACTCTCCACTGAGCCATAGAATCTCAGCAACTTCCAATCCTAATATTTTAGAAATTAAATGAGCGCACTAGAGCAGTCGTGACAGATCAGCTGTGTTGCAGAAATCTGGAGAGTTCTTCACAGAAGAAGCCAGACTGTAAAACATTTTTTAGTTTACTTATTGAATCGGTTTTGAAGTCGAGTGTAAATCCTACATGGCCACATGTATTGTAGTTGCCGAGCATCCGGTGCTTCAAGCGAACTCCTACAACCTGATAAAATACAGCTGCTTCTGCCCCAACAAACTGGTTTACTTAAACGGTTGCAGTATGAGCCTCTATGCTAGCTGGCAACTATTCAATGCATATCAAATTACTCGGCATGCTTGTGCGAAAATCACCAGGGTTAAGGAAATGAAAGGGTGTCGGTGGCAGCAACTGAGGATCTGGGAGGCTGGCCTAGCAACTGAGGATCTGGGAGGCTGGCCCAGCAACTGAGGATCTGAGAGGCTGGCCTAGCAACTGAGGATCTGGGAGGCTGGCCTAGCAACTGAGGATCTGAGAGGCTGGACCAGCAACTGAGGATCTGGGAGGCTGGCCTAGCAACTGAGGATCTGGGAGGCTGGCCCAGCAACTGAGGATCTGGGAGGCTGGCCCAGCAACTGAGGATCTGGGAGGCTGGCCCAGCAACTGACACTCTGGGAGGCTGGCCCAGCAACTGAGGATCTGGGAGGCGGCCCAGCAACTGAGGATCTGGGAGGCTCGCCCAGCAACTGAGGATCTGGGAGGCTGGCCTAGCAACTGAGGATCTGGGAGGCTCGCCCAGCAACTGAGGATCTGGGAGGCTGGCCCAGCAACTGACACTCTGGGAGGCTGGCCCAGCAACTGACACTCTGGGAGGCTGGCCCAGCAACTGAGGATCTGGGAGGCTGGCCCAGCAACTGAGGATCTGGGAGGCTGGCCCAGCAACTGAGGATCTGGGAGGCTGGCCCAGCAACTGAGGATCTGGGAGGCTGGCCCAGCAACTGAGGATCTGGGAGGCTGGCCCAGCAACTGAGGATCTGGGAGGCTGGCCCAGCAACTGAGGATCTGGGAGGCTGGCCCAGCAACTGAGGATCTGGGAGGTTGGCCCAGCAACTGAGGATCTGGGAGGCTGGCCCAGCAACTGAGGATCTGAGAGGCTGGCTCAGCAACTGGGGATCTGGGAGGCTGGCCCAGCAACTGGGGATCTGGGAGGCTGGCCCAGCAACTGGGGATCTGGGAGGCTGGCCCAGCAACTGGGGATCTACTCGAGTAAAACTGACTAACAAACGAAAGTGTCAAACAGTTGTACAGCACAGCAACGGCCGCGCTCAGTGAGAACAGTAGAAATAAAGGAGTTACTGAAGCAAAAACTCCTAGCCATAAACAGTGTATTACAGCTAACAACAATTCAAACGATAGTGATCGGACAAGACAGTCCTGACTAAAGTACATGTAGCTTGTCTTCTTGCTCTGCACGGGTTAGGTTCGCCAGGCAGACTGCCTGTTTATCAGTTTTTATACTACTGTTAGTATTATGTAGTAGTAAATGTATATAGAATTGAATCGCGTCACTAGTTAATATATAAAGATTAAAGCTCATATTTTAGGCACAATAACTTGGCGAGAGATCTGGGCAGAAGTGGGCAATGAATAAATAAAATGAACTCAAAAACAAAAAGATCAAATAGATCCGATTTTGAGCAGAAGCTGAGCAGCTGAGCAATGTAGCTTTGTCAGTACAAAATATTGGTATTGTAAGTAAATGACAACACAAAGACTACGAAATAACAAACTTGTATTATACCTGTAGTTGAGAACAAATAATAGTACAAAAAATACACCGATCGGGACTTTGAACCAAATTGATATCCAGAAAAAAACTTAAATGCGCTTTCCAAAAACACGCAAATGCACTTTTAAAAACTAAAAATGCATATATTTGCACTACAAGAGATCCCTATTTGACACTTCCAAGATGAAAAAAACTACCTAACTTCGTTTGCTGTCTAGGAAATTGTCATTATATTCGATGGCTTTTGAGGAATTATTAATGCATAATTTCAATTGACTTTCTAAGAATGCAAACTCGTCAATATGGTTTCTAGGAAATCACAACAAATTCAATCGCTTTCTAAGAAAGGCAACTCGTCCATACGGTTTCTAGGAAATCACAACAAATTCAATCGCTTTCTAAGAAATACAACTCGTCCATACGGTTTCTAGGAAATCACAACAAATTCAATCGCTTTCTAAGAAAGGCAACTCGTCCATACGGTTTCTAGGAAATCACAACAAATTCAATCGCTTTCTAAGAAATACAACTCGTCTATACGGTTTCTAGGAAATCAAAACCAATTCACTCACTCTCTAAGAAAGGCAACTCGTCCATACGGTTTCTAGAAAATCACAACAAATTCAATCGCTTTCTAAGAAATGCAAACTCGTTAACTTGGTTTCCAGGAAATCACAGCTTCTAAATTCGCATCTCGAGGAATCCAAATATATTTAGTCGCTTTCTAAGAAACCGAAATAGATTGAATCGCTTTCTAGGAAATCTCCACCTGATTAGTTCCCTTTGAAGAAATCCGAAGTCATTAATTTCTTCCCAATCCAGGAAATATTTATCTGGAAAAATTGCAACACAAGATGAATAAAATCGTCACTTCTAAATTTGCTATATGTTACAACTCATAACCATAATAGGAACGGCTTGAATGCCTTTAGCAGAATATAAAACCAACCGAGGCCAATATTAATTAGCCAGCCGACCACCAGCAGACACTCCGCTCTCCAAATCGAACTGACGCTGAAGTCGCAAAGCCAAACGACGATCGGCCTCTTCCTGACTCACGTCGGAGTCGGCGCCCATCGGCAAGTCTTCGCTGAATGCGGTGGCGGCAGCGGCTTCGCTGGCGGCCTTTTTAGCGGCAGCGACAGCGGCTGCGATGGCGAACGGGGACGCTGGCTTCGGCTGGCTGGAGGAGGCCGTCGCGGCAACCGCTTGGCGACTCCTGCCTGGCGTCGGCGTCGTTGCCGACCTTCGTTTAGACGACGGCGCGTCCGACGAACTTTTGCGTCGGATTAGAGCCGGCTGCGGCTTCGGCCGGGACTGCGGCTGAGGCGAACTACGCGGCTGCGGTGGCCAAAGTTTGTTGGCGCTGAAACTTCCGGTCTCTATTAGGCTGCGACTTCCGGCTCGGTTCTCCATCAGTGTCCTGTCGTCCTCCGGTTCATCCTCGCTCACTGTGACGCTTAGGAGTTCGGTTTTATTGATACTTCCGGCTCCGGTTACACTTCCGGTTTTATTGATACTTCCGGTTCCGGTTACACTTCCGGTTCCAGCGTTGAATCCGCTTGAACTATTGGTACTTCCGGTTCCATTTCGGGCTCCAGTTAAACTTCCGGCTTGACTGAATGCTAAATTTTGATTGTCAGCTCCGTTTCTAGCTCTATTACCGCTAGCAACACCGCCTTTGGCAAGGAAATCGTCCAGCCAAGTGCGCCGCTTAGCCAGACGCTCCTCCGACTGCAGCCGACGAATGAGAGCGCCGGAGGCGGCCTCCTCCGCAACCCGCTCGGCCAGCAGCTCGCGATCGTGCTCGTCTAAAGCGGCTCGCCACTCAGTTCTTAGCTCTCCCGGCGCCGCAATCTGGCGCGGCGGAGCTGGCGGCGGTGGCAGCATCTCCACTTCCCAATTTTCGTCAATGTCGTTGCCGCCGCCGCCGCCGGCTCCGTCTCCGACGCCGGACGGGCGCAGGCCGACGGCAGCCGCTATGGACGCCTCGGCCTCGTGCGCGGACATGCCGGCCAGTCGGGCCCGACAATAATCCGGGTGCCGATTTTGCACAGCCGACCACAGCTTGGCGTCGACCAGAGCTTCCGGGTCCTTGGCTCGGCGCCGAAGCCAGACGCCGATGCGTTTTCGGCACATCGGGCAGACCAGCGCCGACCAGCTCGCTGTGGACGCCTGCAGGCATTCCAGGCAGAGCACGTGACCGCAGGGCAGTCGGACCGGTTTGGTCAGGATGGACACGCAGATCGGACAGGTGTCGTCTTCGATATCGCCGGAAGCTGCTGCTGCTTCAGTCTGGTTGCTAGGCAAATTACTGCTGCTGTTGCTGCTGTCCTCGTTATTGTTGCTATCCGCCTGCTGCTGCTCTTTAGCTAGGCGCTTTGCCGCAGGCTGCTCCGAGTCCGCCAGATCACTGCTGCTGCCGGTTGCTGTTTGTTGCTTTCTTTTCCTGGATTTCACCATGGCTGGCGAACAGCGCACGATGCCGGGCTAGACATGCATTTAATTGGAATGTTCGACAGCGTCTACTGATGAGTAGCAAGTAAAGAATGCGTTCATCGAATATCGTAAATAGAACTATCAAAGCAGCGTTTCTTACTTCTTCAATTTGTTGAATATCTACTCGGTTGAAAGTCGATATTGAAAACAAAAATTGTTGGTCAGTTTGCAATAAAATACGTATGAACTATTCGCATGAGGGCTACGGGCAACCCTGGTGCAACGCCTTCGGCGAAATCCTCCCACAGCCAGCGCTGACGGCAATACTACCCATTTTGCTGACTCCTGAACATATGCAAGCGCGGACACGAGAGAAGGGGAGGGGAAGGACACGAGAGGGGCAGGGAAGGACACGAGAGGGGCAGGGAAAGGACACGAGAGGGGCAGGGAAGGACACGAGAGGGAGGCAGGGAAGGACACGAGAGAGAGGCAGGGGAAGGACACGAGAGGGGCAGGGAAAGGACACGAGAGGGGCAGGGAAGGACACGAGAGGGGCAGGGAAGGACACGAGAGAGAGGCAGGGGAAGGACACGAGAGGGGCAGGGAAAGGACACGAGAGGGGCAGGGAAGGACACGAGAGAGAGGCAGGGGAAGGACACGAGAGGGGCAGGGAAGGACACGAGAGAGAGGTAGGGGAAGGACACGAGAGAGAGGCAGGGAAAGGACACGAGAGGGAGGCAGGGAAGGACACGAGAGGGAGGCAGGGAAAGGACACGAGAGGGAGGCAAGGGAAGGACACGAGAGGGGCACGGGAAGGACACGAGAGGGGCACGGGAAGGACACGAGAGGGAGGCAGGGAAGGACACGAGAGGGAGGCAGGGAAGGACACGAGAGGGAGGCAGGGAAGGACACGAGAGGGAGGCAGGGAAGGACACGAGAGGGAGGCAGGGGAGGACACGAGAGAGAGAGGCAGGGAAGGACACGAGAGGGAGGCAGGGAAGGACACGAGAGAGGGAGGCAGGCGAAAGACACGAGAGGGAGGCAGGGAAGGACACGAGACAAGCACTCATACACACGCCCATTGTTATGTTCGTACTTAACTGGTTTTGAAATTCTCTATTTGATTGCAGTCTGTTGGTATCTTGGTGACAAGATAACTTTCAAAAAGATAGAAACTGTCTAGGAAAAGTAACTTAAGGAGAAAGAAGATTATCTGAGCTGAATTTATGAAATTTTTTAATAATTAATAATTTTTCACACCTTTTAAAGAGCGATAACCCCCCCCCACTTAAGGAATAACAGAATAATGTTCTTATTACTACAAGTAGCTGATTAGCTCAACTAAGACTTAGCAAAAACTAAGAATTTAACAGCTACAGCACAGCAAAACTTAAAAAAACTTTGCCGAACAACAATGTATTCTATGTGCGTATACAATATTTAGGCATTATCATACAGCTGCAAAAATTGAAGCATACAAAGAACACACAGAAATCAATAAAACCCGCATTGTAAAAGAGTTTGCATTGAGCGGCATTAACAGATCAAAGCAAATTGCTTTTATAAGGAAATTTAAAAGCAACCCTTAACATGTAGTTTGAGTATGGCGAGAATACAAATGGGAATAAAAACGGGTAAACTAGCTTTGGATTGGATGACAAATTGGTTTGCAAATTGTCTGCTAGCTATAAAATACCAGTTATAGATAGAAGACCTGCTAGGCAGTAATGAGTCAGAGTACAATAGTTATGCTTTAGCAGAGATAACAAAGCAATATTTGTCATGCATACAATGCCCATGCATTACCATGGACTGCTAACCCATCATGCCCATGCCTTACCATGGACTGCTAACCCATCATGACCATGTCTTACCATGGACTGCTAACCCATCATGACCATGCCTTACCATGGACTGCTAACCCATCATGCCCATGCCTTACCATGGACTGCTAACCCATCATGCCCATGCCTTACCATGGACTGCTAAACCGAACCCACGTAAATGTTAGCTTTTAGCTTAACAATGAAAAATGATTAATATACATAAAAATAGCAATTTGAGGCAGCTGCTGCAACGGATGCTAGTTGCTTGAAACAGTCACATAAGTACATTCAGAACTTATATAATACAAAGCGAGTAGAGTTGCTCACTAGAGGTAGGCAATTCATCATGATATAACAAATTCTCAAACCAAAAAACAGCTGGTCAACACAAAAGAGACTGAAAAGACAAATAATTTGCTGCAGACGGCGCTAACGCAGTTTCAGGAAGAGAATTTTCACAGCTAAACAGAAACCGTGTGTGCGCATACCATGTACTCGTGTGTACTTTTAAAAAACCGAATAAACAAGTCAAAATCAATAAAAGCTGAAACAGAAATAAAAACACAGACATTTAGTTGATTGCAGATTGCAGGTAGGAAATATGCATGCAGAGAATTATCTGTGATTGCGGCTTATTTAACTCAGTCTGGAATAATGTTGAACGCGAATAGAATCCATGTATAACACAAGCCATAAATTATTGTGCGGCGACATGTCTGAACTGCTCTGAGCGCGATTCTCAAGGGAGAATGAGAGCGATTCTCAAGGGAGAATGAGAGCGATTCTCAAGGGAGAATGAGAGCGATTCTCAAGGGAGATTGAGAGCGATTCTCAAGGGAGATTGAGAGCGATTCTCAAGGGAGAATGAGAGCGATTCTCAAGGGAGAATGAGAGCGATTCTCAAGGGAGATTGAGAGCGATTCTCAAGGGAGAATGAGAGCGATTCTCAAGGGAGAATGAGAGCGATTCTCAAGGGAGATTGAGAGCGATTCTCAAGGGAGAATGAGAGCGATTCTCAAGGGAGAATGAGAGCGATTCTCAAGGGAGATTGAGAGCGATTCTCAAGGTAGATTGAGAGCGATTCTCAAGGGAGATTGAGAGCGATTCTCAAGGTAGATTGAGAGCGATTCTCAAGGGAGAATGAGAGCGATTCTCAAGGGAGAATTCTAGCGATTCTCAAGGGAGATTGAGAGCGATTCTCAAGGGAGAATGAGAGCGATTCTCAAGGGAGAATGAGAGCGATTCTCAAGGGAGATTGAGAGCGATTCTCAAGGTAGATTGAGAGCGATTCTCAAGGGAGAATGAGAGCGATTCTCAAGGGAGAATTCTAGCGATTCTCAAGGGAGATTGAGAGCGATTCTCAAGGGAGAATGAGAGCGATTCTCAAGGGAGAATTCTAGCGATTCTCAAGGGAGATTGAGAGCGATTCTCAAGGGAGAATGAGAGCGATTCTCAAGGGAGAATTCTAGCGATTCTCAAGGGAGATTGAGAGCGATTCTCAAGGGAGAATGAGAGCGATTCTCAAGGGAGAATGAGAGCGATTCTCAAGGGAGATTGAGAGCGATTCTCAAGGGAGATTGAGAGCGATTCTCAAGGGAGAATGAGAGCGATTCTCAAGGGAGAATTCTAGCGATTCTCAAGGGAGATTGAGAGCGATTCTCAAGGGAGAATGAGAGCGATTCTCAAGGGAGAATTCTAGCGATTCTCAAGGGAGATTGAGAGCGATTCTCAAGGGAGAATGAGAGCGATTCTCAAGGGAGAATTCTAGCGATTCTCAAGGGAGATTGAGAGCGATTCTCAAGGGAGATTGAGAGCGATTCTCAAGGTAGAATGAGAGCGATTCTCAAGGGAGATTGAGAGCGATTCTCAAGGGAGATTGAGAGCGATTCTCAAGGGAGATTGAGAGCGATTCTCAAGGGAGATTGAGAGCGATTCTCAAGGGAGATTGAGAGCGATTCTCAATGGAGATTAAGAGCGATTCCTAAAATCAGATTTTAAGGGAGAAATGGTGCGCTTGGTAAATAAGAGACACTGAAGAAAATTTCATTCTTCGGGAGAGAAAAAAGTGCTTTACTAGAAAGACTCAAGCAGAAAAAAAGAGATTAGTTGAAGAAACGATTTAGAAATCTGAAGTATTTTTTTAGTCTTGAGTGTGAACACAGACGAGTCCTAATGTAACGTTTTTCTTTTAAAGTTGGCACTCAGCCATGTCATATTAATGCTCAGCTGTACTTATTGAATAAAAACAGCAAGGAAAATTGCCACTTAAAATTTTTACTGCATTGTGACGAATTATATATACTTCTCGCGTGCAGAAAAAAAGAAAAAGTGCTGCCATCTACTTTAAGTAGCATAAAACAACATATTATTTATACAGACAAAAACTGCTTTGATAGCGTTCGACGCTAAAGTTTAAATTAACACGAAACACAGTGACACTTAGACGATGAATTTGCCTTGCAAGAATGCAATGGCATTTAAAAGTACAACTCATTGTTAACAATTCTTCATGTGAGTTTTCTCAGGGGCGGAAATTGGGGATGATTCTCAGCGGGCGGAAATTGGGGATGATTCTCAGGGGCGGAAATTGGGGATGATTCTCAGGGCGCGAAAATTGGGGATGATTCTCAGGGCGCGGAAATCGGGGATAATTTTCAGGGGCGGAAATTGAAGATGATTCTCAGGGGGCGGAAAATGGGATGGATGATTCTCATGGGGCGGAAATTTGGGATGATTCTCAGGGGGCGGAAACTGGGGATGATTCTTAAGGGCGGAAATTAGGGGATGATTCTCAGGGGGCGGAAATCGGGGATGATTCTCAGAGGCGGAAATCGGGGATGATTCTCAGGGGGCGAAAATTGGGGATGATTCTCAGGGGCGGAAATTGGGGATGATTCTCAGGGGCGGAAATTGGGGATGATTCTCAGGGCGCGGAAATTGGGGATGATTCTCAGCGGGCGGAAATTGGGGATGATTCTCAGCGCGCGGAAATTGGGGATGATTCTCAGGGGGCGAAAATTGGGGATGATTCTCAGGGGGCGGAAATTGGGAATAATTCTCAGGGTGGCGGAAATTGGAGATGATTCTCAGGGGGCGGAAATTGGGGATGATTCTCAGGGGGCGGAAATTGGGGATGATTCTCAGGGGGCGGAAATTGGGATGGATGATTCTCAGGGGGCGGAAATCGGGGGTGATTCTCAGGGGCGGAAATTGGGTGGATGATTCTCAGGGGGCGGAAATCGGGGGTGATTCTCAGGGGGCGGAAATTGGGGATGATTCTCAGGGGGCGGAAACTGGGGATGATTCTCAGGGGCGGAAATTAGGGGATAATTCTCAGGGGGCGGAAATCGGGGATGATTCACAGTTTAAAGTGCAAGTGATACAGGTGCAATAAATATTTATCACAAATGGTGAGATGGTTAAGCAAAACCTCCGCATGGGTTAAAAACTCTGGAGTGAAACAAGTTCTATACATTATTACACACATTTTTTATAGTTTACTTGGATATAATTTTTTAGAGTTATACGCGTTTAGAAAAAAACAGTGAATAGCTTTCGCAGTTAGAAATGTCAACAACATGAAAATTGAGTAACAATGCATAGCAATGCAGAACGCATCTCAAACCGACGCCCAATCTAGTGAATCTAGCGAATTCCATTATAAATCAAATTGATGATATTAATTGCTGCCGTATGCATAACATTAACATCACTGAGATAGTGTATCGATATTTTGCAATAACGTTTTCTAATAACTAACAACATGTCGATATTCACTAATAGCATGTCGATATTCACCAATAATCTGTCGATATTCACCAATAACCTGTCGATACTCACTAATAACATGTCGATATTCACTAATAACATGTCGATATTCACCAATATAATCTGTCGATATTCACCAATAATCTGTCGATATTCACCAATAACCTGTCGATACTCACTAATAACATGTCGATATTCACTAATAACATGTCGATATTCACTAATAACATGTCGATATTCACCAATAATCTGTCGATATTCACCAATAACCTGTCGATACTCACTAATAACATGTCGATACTCACTAATAACATGTCGATATTCACTAATAACATGTCGATATTCACCAATATAATCTGTCGATATTTACCAATAACCTGTCGATACTCACAAATAACATGTCGATATTCACCAATATAATCTGTCGATATTTACCAATAACCTGTCGATACTCACAAATAACATGTCGATATTCACCAATATAATCTGTCGATATTTACCAATAACCTGTCGATACTCACAAATAACATGTCGATATTCACCAATATAATCTGTCGATATTTACCAATAACCTGTCGATACTCACTAATAACATGTCGATATTCACCAATATAATCTGTCGATATTTACCAATAACCTGTCGATACTCACTAATAACATGTCGATATTCACCAATATAATCTGTCGATATTTACCAATAACCTGTCGATACTCACTAATAACATGTCGATATTCACCAATATAATCTGCCGATATTTACCAATAACCTGTCGATACTCACTAATAACATGTCGATATTCACCAATAATCTGTCGATATTCACCAATAACCTGTCGATACTCACTAATAACATGTCGATACTCACTAATAACATGTCGATATTCACTAATAACATGTCGATATTCACCAATATAATCTGTCGATATTTACCAATAACCTGTCGATACTCACAAATAACATGTCGATATTCACCAATATAATCTGTCGATATTTACCAATAACCTGTCGATACTCACTAATAACATGTCGATATTCACCAATATAATCTGCCGATATTTACCAATAACCTGTCGATACTCACTAATAACATGTCGATATTCACCAATATAATATGTCGATATTCACTAATAACCAATTGATGTCGATTTAATATTCCTAATCCAACCGACCCCAATTACAAATCGGGCAGCAAAGACCCGCTTAGTCAGCCCACAGCACGCTCAGGCACCAGTTGGTGTGACAGCAGGCCGGATCACCGTCCGCTTCAATCGGCAGTCGGCGAGGCAGACCGGAGAAGGCGGGGTTCACTCCGCTAGGCCAGCGAGTCCTAGTTCGACCGTCGGGCCCGCCAGACGAAGCTTTAACCAGCGGCATCAGCGGAGCCAGCAGGCGAGGCAGATCGCGACAGAGTCTGGCGGATTCGAACGTGGCCAGCAGAGGCGCGCCGCTTGACCGGAGCAGCAGCGGCGGCAGCGGCGTAGAAGCGGCCGGCGGCAGAGCCAGCGGCCGGCGTAAATTAAACAAACAGACAGCGTCGGGCTCGTCAACGGCGGCGTCAGCTTGGGCTGTAGCTTCGCCGCCGACAAGACGAAGTCGCCGCAGTTCGATGCGAGCGCCGAAAGCGGCGCAATCGTCGCAGACGTTGATGATGCCGTCTGACTCCGGCTCGTCCGAAGAGTTTTCCTCTTCTTTGTCTGCTTCTAGAAGCAACAGAATAATGCGAAGCAGCTTGAGCTTAGGCAGCCGGTGCAACAATAGCTCCCAGTTGGCGCGGGTAATTGGCACACTGCGAGGCCATCTCGCAAGCTGAATGGTTAGACAGGACCGGCTGGCCAGGGGCTCTGTGCCGGGCGGGGGTCGAACCTGCGGAATTTCATAATCGATTGGGTGCGGCTTTATCGGCGGCTTAAGCTGTTGAGTAGGGGCCATTCAAAAGGGCTAGTTTTACGGCTCTGCGATTCTAATGCTAGTTAAGGAGGGGCGATTCTTAGAGTGGATTAATGGTGATTCTTAAAGTGGATTAAGGGTGATTCTCAGAGTGGATTAATGGTGACTCTCAAAGTGGATTAAGGATGATTTTCAGAGTGGATTAAGGGTGATTCTTAAAGTGGATTAAGGGTGATTCTTAGAGTGGATTAAGGGTGATTCTCAGAGTGGATTAAGGATGATTCTCAGAGTGGATTAATGGTGATTCTCAGAGTGGATTAATGGTGATTCTCAGAGTGGATTAAGGGTGATTCTTAGAGTGGATTAAGGGTGATTCTCAGAGTGGATTAAGGATGATTCTCAGAGTGGATTAAGGGTGATTCTCAGAGTGGATTAAGGGTGATTTTCAGAGTGGATTAATGGTGATTCTCAGAGTGGATTATTGGTGAGTCTCAGAGTGGATTAAGGGTGATTGTCAGAGTGGATTAAGGGTGATTCTCAGAGTGGATTAAGGATGATTCTCAGAGTGGATTAAGGGTGATTCTCAGAGTGGATTAAGGGTGATTCTCAGAGTGGATTAATGGTGATTCTCAGAGTGGATTATTGGTGAGTCTCAGGGTAGATTAATGATGACTCTCGGAGTGGATCATTCTTTGCAGGTGCGATTTCTTCTCCTACTTATAATGTAATTTGATCATTTAGCAAACGAAAAACATCTGCTAACGCTAATTATTAACAATGCGTAGGTAAAACGAAAAAGCGTCATGGAAAAATGGCGGCAATTTGGCGTCTCGGACACGCACCTGCTCCCAGACGTACAGCAGAGTGAGTGGATAGCTGGCCGACTCTGAAGCGAACGCCTGCCGAACCCAGGGTGCAATGCCGGTGCTAGCGGCTTCGCTGGCTGCGGGCGCCGCAGTCAGCTGGGGCATCAGGGAGGGCGCATCATCGGAGTTAAGAAAGTCGAGCCGCGGCTGCATCTCTAGGGGCGAGTAGCTGCGCGAAGGAATGGAAGGATTTTCTGTTGTACTTTTAATGCCGAGTCAGCTGATATTTGTCCGGCGGCTACGATCTAGATACCAGATCCTGAAACTACTGTCTGCCTGTCTGCTTTTTGTCTGTCTGTCTGTCTGTCTCTGTTTATCTGTCTGTCTGTCTGTCTGTCTGTCTGTCTTGTCTGTCTGTCTGTCTGTCTGGCTGTCTGTTTGTCTGTCTCTATTTAACTGTCTGTCTGTCTGTCTGTCTGTCTGTCTGTCTGTCTGTCTGTCTGTCTGTCTGTCTGCCTCTATTTAACTGTCTGTCTGTCTGTCTTGTCTATTTGTCTGTCTGTCAGCCTGCCTGTCTGTCTGTCTGTCTGTCTGTCTTTATTTAACTGTCTGTCTGTCTTGTCTGTCTGTCTGTCTGTCTGTCTGTCCTTCTGTCTGTCTGTCTTGTCTATCTGTCTGTCTAGTCTGTCTGTCTGTCTGTCTGTCTGTCTGTCTGTCTCTGTCTGTCCGTACTAGTAATCTATTTGCATGTCTGCCTGGCATTTTTAGCTGTCTATTTCACTGAGAGTACTCTGTTGTTTTTACGCCCACGCGTGTCTATCAGCTCGGCATGTCTGGCTAACCGTCTGAGCATCCCCACCGCTATCAATAACAATAGCGCATTTTTAGGCCAATATATATATCGGGGAGTCGGGAAGCCAAATGAGTGATTGCCAATGGCCGCACTGCTCACAACAGTCGCGCCAGCATCTGGCTGGATTTGGCGAGATGCTTTCTGCCTCGGGCTCACAGCAGACATTTTCTAGTGTCGAACCCAACCCCCTACTCCGATCCCAGGGGAGCGACTGCATGGGGTGCACTTTTACAGATTAAGCATGCCAGATGGGCCATCAGACGCACGCATTTGTTAGCTTTGTTTTTATCCGAGCAGCATTTCGGCTTATATCTATTCATATTTGTGCTAGCAGCCTTACAAACTCATACTCGACAGACCCAGTCATTCCGCAGGATAGGAGGCAGTGATAAGCCGTTTTTATAAAAAAAACGCAAAATATCCTAAAATATCAATATCATTTCCACAGCAACCAATTCAGTCTTCAGAGCTCAAGTAAAAAGCCATTATTTAGCAGACAAAATTTGATGAGGCCGTGAGTGCTAACAGTAATTAACGCGTCGGTTATTGCCTGCGCTTCTACACTTGAGTAAATTTTAGCGTTAGATGGCTACCTGTGTTTGAGAAGCTGCTTTTATTATCTGATAATGATCATGGTGATGCATTAATCAGCCCGTCTGTCGCTTTCTTTGCCAATGTACGCCAGTCGCCAATGTAGCTTTGAATTATTCATTTCTAGATTCCAGGTTTGATCTTTCCAGGTTCAATATGACCGTTTTCCAGGTGCATTTAGGTTAGGAAAAATTGCCTCTAACCAATACAAGCATGAATATCTCATAGATAGCCACAGACATGTTGTACATGCTCATACAGAGAGTGACAAAGAAAGGCATGCGATATAGAAAATGAACTTTGAGATGTGCTGTGTATTTATGCACAAATTTCAAGACAGAATTATAGAAATCAGTGCAAAATATGCTCCATAGAAGCTGCTAATCAATGTAATGTTACAATGAGCTAGCTGATTTAATCTCCAGGTTTTCCCAGGTCCACCCTAAATTAATTAAAGTAGAAAATTTCCTTAGCAGACAATTTTATTTCTGCTCTACACAGCTTGCATTTGACTTCGACCAAAAACTTGCCTTTCAAGCAATTAAGCTATGAAATATTTATTAGTGCAATCTGGCGCAGCAATACAGACGCTATAGACACCATACTAGCCATATGCCATAAAAGTTTATTATCTAATCCGACAGAATGAAACTGACGTATGCCGCAGTCACTGTAGTTGTACTTTTACATTTTACGACACAAGCACAGTTGGTTTGTTCTTTTGAAAAAATCCGCACTTGGAGGCCAAAATTCAACCTCATAGAAGAATCCTAGCAACTGAGTTGCAGCGCCTAGTCAGGATTGTTAAAACAATCCCTGCGCGAGTTAGGAAAATCTGCTTGAAAATCCCAAGATGTGCAACAGAAAAAAAATTGATGGCTTTATGGCCCTTTCCCTCGCCTTGGAGGCCAGAGCCGTCATTCCGCAGCTTTAGTAAAATTTCAAAACTGGGACAGAAAGGTTGGTTTAAAGAAATTATGCGTTCCGGCTCAAATGCCGCTCTGTTGTTGGATTCTGCCAATTAAAAGCATGGAGCTCCTGACCGAGAATCTGGATAGGGAAACCAACATTAATATTGGAGTTCCAGACCGAGAATCTGGATAGGGAAACCAACATTAATATTGGAGTTCCAGACCTAGAATCTGGATAGGGAAACCAACACTAATATTGGAGTTCCAGACCTAGAATCTGGATAGGGAAACCAACACTAATATTGGAGTTCCAGACCTAGAATCTGGATAGGGAAACCAACATTAATATTGGAGTTCCAGACCTAGAATCTGGATAGGGAAACCAACACTAATATTGGAGTTCCAGACCTAGAATCTGGATAGGGAAACCAACACTAATATTGGAGTTCCAGACCTAGAATCTGGATAGGGAAACCAACACTAATATTGGAGTTCCAGACCTAGAATCTGGATAGGGAAACCAACATTAATATTGGAGTTCCAGACCTAGAATCTGGATAGGGAAACCAACACTAATATTGGAGTTCCAGACCTAGAATCTGGATGGGGAAACCAACACTAATATTGGAGTTCCAGACCTAGAATCTGGATGAATCATACTCGTAGACCCTTAAATCCTGCCTAAAGCATGAATTCCTTAGACCTAGAATCTGGATAAGGAAGCCGTCGCCCAGACCAGAAAGTACATGAATGTAGAATCTGGATAGGCAAAACTGTTGCCAAAAGCAAAATTTTCATAGGCCTTGAATTTGGATAAAGAGAGACGAGAAAAGAGTAACAGAAATCGCGTTTTACAAGTAACCCTCAACTCAATTTGTTTTAGACGTAAAATCTCTAGACTAAACACATTTTTTCAGTACAGATTTGAGATTAAATACGATTCTTTCTTGCTTAAGCCAAAATTTAGACTTCACAATTTTTAAGTTAAGTTTTCAACTTGGATCTCACGAAACCTTACTATTTCATAAAAATCTCTAATTGAACGTAGAGATATAAGCCACCAGTTAAGAGATACGAAGTAGCAAGAATTCTTCTACGGATTCCAAAAAAATTACGAGTAGGAAACTCAAAGGAGGAGGATTTCTTGACGCGCATAGAAAAGCAGCTCCGGTTTTGAAAAATCGTTGAATTAACTCTTTTGAAGCTCATTTTAGCGCCGCAGTCACTCATTTTAGCGCCGCAGTCACCCATTTTAGCGCCGCAGTCACTCATTTTAGCGTCGCATGGACTCATTTTAGCGCCGCAGTCACTCATTTTAGCGCCGCAGTCACTCATTTTAGCGCCGCAGCCACTCATTTTAGCGCCGCAGCCACTCACTTTAGCGCCACAAGCACATTTTGAGTTTTCAAAGCTAATGTTATTTAAGTTTCGTTAAGGTTATTCAATATTTTGACAGAAAGGCTCGCGCTGTCTTCTTCCTATCTTTTTAGTGTAAAAAAAACGATGGACACATCTTAAGCTGGGGGGTTCCTCTCCAGAAGGCTTGTGTCTAATAGACTCCCTGACTCAGGGGAGAAACACCGGAACTGGTGGCAGAACTGCCATCTCTCCACCTCACCTATAACCAGGTGTGTGGGAGGAGGAGGAAGCTATTAAAGCTCGACCTTAGGTCCTTATTTGACTTTCACTAAGGATCAGTGAAATCCGAAGAAACCAAGTCAGGAGGTGGAGATGCACCTGGTAGTAAACAAGCATAGAGACGAAATTTCAACCCTACTCGTCAGTGAGCTCAACGAAGCCCGGGTAGAGCAGTGCCTCTCGCCTCCCACACCTCGCATTCTTCCTGTATTTAAATCGCACTGCAGCTTGTCTAATATTTGACAAGCTGATTGTCAAAGTTCCCACCCACATACACACCCACGTGCAGATCCCAGTATTGGAAAAGCAGCTTGCTACTGATGGCCGTGCAACCAAACTTTTTATTATTTACCTCCGTTTTTACCTTCGCTCCTTCTCTTAATCGGAATAACTCGGCTTTTAGGCCCCAATTCGGCGTTTAGACCAATAATTAGTAGACGGATCGGATAACACAATTCTTCAAGTGCGCTTCGCGTTAAAAATGGGCAAAAGAATTGTGGGAATTTCTGCTTCAGATAGCATGTGTCTGTTCCCTCAGTTCAGCTCTCTCTCTCTCTCTCTCTCTCTCTCTCTCTCTCTCTCTCTCTCTCTCTCTCTCTCTCTCTCTCTCTCTCTCTCTCTCTCTCTCTCTCTCTCTCTCTCTCTCTCACCACAATGACGGTATTAAGGTAATTTATATTTTAGCAACGAGAGTGTATACCGCCTACCGGGGCAACCAGTACCAAATCAAAGTAATTATAGGCTGTCAGACAGATTAACAGACAGACATGCTGGTGCCAGAATCAAAGAATTTATCGATTTGCAAATGAAGCCGATAAAACAAGAGGTCGGAACTCTGAAAATTGTTTTATTTTAAATTCAATTTAATTGATTAACAAAATGCGGATTAGAAACATTTTAGCTAGGGGTCACAATCCCGGAATCCCGGGATCCCGGGATTGACAGAATCCGGGATTTTGTGACCCCTAATTTTAGCACTGAAGACAGACAGCATGCAGCGGACACACCTGAAGGAGAGCGGTAACAGGGACATTTGAATGTAGACGGGGTAATATAGCTGCGGACACCTGAAGGATTGGCATAGCTGCGGACACCTGAAGGATTGGCATAGCTGCGGACACCTGAAGGATTGGCATAGCTGCGGACACCTGAAGGATTGGCATAGCTGCGGACACCTGAAGGATTGGCATAGCTGCGGACACCTGAAGGATTGGCATAGCTGCGGACACCTGAAGGATTGGCATAGCTGCGGACACCTGAAGGATTGGCATAGCTGCGGACACCTGAAGGATTGGCATAGCTGCGGACACCTGAAGGATTGGCATAGCTGCGGACACCTGAAGGATTGGCATAGCTGCAGACACCTGAAGGATTGGCATAGCTGCAGACACCTGAAGGATTGGCATAGCTGCAGACACCTGAAGGATTGGCATAGCTGCAGACACCTGAAGGATTGGCATAGCTGCGGACACCTGAAGGATTGGCATAGCTGCGGACACCTGAAGGATTGGCATAGCTGCGGACACCTGAAGGATTGGCATAGCTGCGGACACCTGAAGGATTGGCATAGCTGCGGACACCTGAAGGATTGGCATAGCTGCGGACACCTGAAGGATTGGCATAGCTGCAGACACCTGAAGGATTGGCATAGCTGCGGACACCTGAAGGATTGGCATAGCTGCGGACACCTGAAGGATTGGCATAGCTCCGGACACCTTAAAGATTAGCATAGATGCGGACACCCGAAGGGGACTGGGGTAGCAGCAGCTATCTAAAGTCTACGTCAACGGTGACCCGGGCATAAATCTGGAGGTCAGCTTAAACCAGTGGTGCGGCAGGCCAAATTCGGCAATTTACAATAATAGAAAAACTTTGCCTCCATACGTCAGCAAGTATTAGAAAGGCCACTACTGAAGTCAATAGCAAAGTTTACAATAGAATTGGATAAACAATAATAAATGGAGAATTACTGCTGTTCAACGGCTTAGATAGATAAAAACTTTTTGGGGCTAAAATTGGCCTGGCAGAATGCCAAAAAGGCCAGCCTTTTTTGGATTGCGAGACCCCTTCTCGCACACTACACTCCAGCCCCAAGGCGGAACTAGGAGGAGTTTTCTCCAAACCAGAGAGAACTTAGCGTGCTTGGTTCTGCTACACTACTTACAGCAACACGACTTCGTCTCTCTCACCCACGCCTCTCCCTGTCCCGCTGAGGCTGTGACTCAGCCCCAGCCCACCCACGCACTGAACAAGCAATGGCCTGGCATGCAATAAAGACGCGGTGCGCCGGCACTTATTAGCATTATTTTCATTTCTAGCAATTTATAGCCCACATGTATATATATAGTTTATCGCCAAGTGCTAAACGTAAAGCATCAACGGCGCAATTCATAAATTTCTTTGTTTGTCCGCCATTCAGTGCGGCCCTCGCTCCCTCCGCCTGGGCCATGGACTTTTATTCCTAAACAGATTCGCTTAGATTGGAAGGAAGACTCGAAGCCAAAATCTGTCCGCGCGGCAGAAAAAAAACAGAGAAGCGATTTTAACTGAGGTCCGAGGAGGTAGCAGGCCCCTCTGAGGGTCCAAGGGGGTAGCGGGCCCCTCACTGAGGGTCCGAGGAGGTAGCAGGCCCCTCTGAGGGTCCAAGGGGGTAGCGGGCCCTCACTGAGGGTCCGAGGAGGTAGCAGGCCCCTCTGAGGGTCCGAGGAGGTAGCAGGCCCCTCACTGAGGGTCCGAGGAGGTAGCAGGCCCCTCTGAGGGTCCAAGGGGGTAGCGGGCCCTCACTGAGGGTCCGAGGAGGTAGCAGGCCCCTCTGAGGGTCCAAGGGGGTAGCGGGCCCTCACTGAGGGTCCGAGGGGGTAGCGGGCCCTCACTGAGGGTCCGAGGGGGTAGCGGGCCCTCACTGAGGGTCCGAGGGGGTAGCGGGCCCTCACTGAGGTTCCGAGGGGGTAGCGGGCCCTCACTGAGGTTCCGAGGGGGTAGCGGGCCCTCACTGAGGTTCCGAGGGGGTAGGGTAGCAGCCCAGCCCCCACTGAGGGTCCGAGGGGGTAGCTATCAATCAAACCTATTGTATACACATTACAAAATCATGATTAGGAAATGCAATAAAAATAGCATTCCGTATTAAAACAATAATTAATGTCTCATTTAACATAACATTTATTTAAAAGTGTTCAATTATTTTTTTCACTTTATGTCTTATGTAAACTTAAAAACATAGTTTTTTATTTCTCGGAAGAGGGAGGGAGTCTTATGACCCAAGAACAAGACAGAACGCAGCGTGTAAAGCGTGGGAAAGCCCTAATGTTTATCTTCCATTCTTAACAATAACAGAAATAACAGTCAAATACTAAACAGCACAGGCCCGCCCACGACTTGGACAGCATCTAAAAAAAGCTCGGAGCGAGTGTGCGGCAAGTTTCTCTATCGTTCATTCCCACAAATCGTGTTCTCTTTTTTAACATTATGGTTGAATTTAAATTCTTAAAGATAAGATATCAAGCAGTTCTTGTTATATTAGGTTTTCTACGATGTGAACTTTCGACCTTATCAAGTTTCGTTGGTTGTAGCCTAGTGGTTAGAGCGTAGCACTCGCGACTGAAAGGTCGGGGGTTCGATTCTCTACCCACTGGGACACAATATGCAAGACACTTAACTCTAACTCTGCATTGCTTCAGTTTACCCAGCTGTAAAATGGGTAGCTGGGGTAATTGAGACTGTGTGTGGCGACCCCCCCCCCCCCCAGTCCTTGGACTGAACAGCCGTACGCAGCCTGCAGATGCGCCGCGCAATAGCTGCGGCTGAGCTGTCGGTTGCACATCTGGCCATTATGGCAGGTGTAATCAATTAATATAATTATTTCGGCATTGTGAAATCTCGGTCCTATGACTTCGCCAAGAAAAACTACAAAGCTATATTAATATAGGGATTTTAGTGCACCAGCAACAAGAATCATGAGATGGGGTACCATTTGGTAAGGGGATGTCAGATAATAAGTTAATTCAGTTAAGTTAAGCTCAAAAGGCCGAGACATCCCATCAAAGCTCCGCCCATGAGCTCCCAGAGGGGATAAAAAGAGGACAAAATGGGGAATTCATGTCTAATATCGGAAGACGAATAAATGTGCCATTCGTCTGCTCAGTAATCTTACTTAATGAACTCTTAATTAGATATTTTTTATAGTTTAATTGAAAGATAACTAAATGAAGCTTTATACAGGTAGTTGTACTAATTAGGTGACGAGGCATTTGTGTACTGTAGGATGGTTAAAGTTACTCCTGTCGTTTACCCATAGCGCATATATTTCCTAGGAATCCCAACTACTCACCTGTCCACCCGAGGCTGATAGACACACAGCGGCGGATCTGGCAAGCCGTTGAAATGCAACTCTCTCAGCAACAGGTAGGCGTTGAATAGTTTAGTATGCGAGACTGCGTTGCCCCGGTGCGCGGCCTCGTGCTGTCGCCGGTGCTCCGGGCAGCAGTAGGCGGCGGACAGGCACACGGGGCACAGGCTCAGCCTTCGATCGCTGTAGCAAATGCAGCACAGGCGCGGATAGATTAGCGCCTGGCGCTCCCACGGCGCCAACTGGCGGCCAAGCAGATCAACAATGCTGGCTATTTTTCTTTGGCGAAGTCGCCAAAACTCCGCGGCATCAAGGCCTTTGGCGTCCGAGAATAGGCCGGCCCCGGACACGATCTGCTTGCGGTGCCGCCTGACAGCCTGAGAGGGTGCAGTGAATAAGTGTGTGCCATGTGGCGCTTGGTACACCTATGCGTGTATTGAATATATAATAGAAAGCTACTTCACTTATTCACGGTCAGTAACAGGGGCACCGTGGTAACAGGGGGCACCGGAAGTAAGTAACAGGGACACCAGGGATAACACTAACAGGGACACTGGAAGCAACAAGGAAGCAACAAGGGCACCGAGGGTAAGCAACAGGGGCACCGAGGTAAGCAACAGGGTGAGGGTAAGCAACAGGGGCACCGAGGGTAAGCAACAGGGGCACTGAGGGTAAGCAACAGGGGCACCGAGGGTAAGCAACAGGGGCACCAAGGGTAAGCAACAGGGGCACCGAGGTAAGCAACAGGGGCACCAAGGGTAAGCAACAGGGGCACCGAGGGTAAGCAACAGGGGCACCGAGGGTAAGCAACAGGGGCACCGAGGGTAAGCAACAGGGGCACCAAGGGTAAGCAACAGGGGCACCGAGGGTAAGCAACAGGGGCACCGAGGGTAAGCAACAGGGGCACCGAGGGTAAGCAACAGGGGCACCGAGGGTAAGCAACAGGGGCACTGAGGGTAAGCAACAGGGGCACTGAGGGTAAGCAACAGGGGCACTGAGGGTAAGCAACAGGGGCACCGAGGGTAAGCAACAGGGGCACCGAGGGTAAGCAACAGGGGCACTGAGGGTAAGCAACAGGGGCACTGAGGGTAAGCAACAGGGGCACCGAGGGTAAGCAACAGGGGCACCGAGGGTAAGCAACAGGGGCACCGAGGGTAAGCAACAGGGGCACTGAGGGTAAGCAACAGGGGCACCGAGGGTAAGCAACAGGGGCACCGAGGGTAAGCAACAGGGGCACCGAGGGTAAGCAACAGGGGCACTGAGGGTAAGCAACAGGGGCACCGAGGGTAAGCAACAGGGGCACCGAGGGTAAGCAACAGGGGCACCGAGGGTAAGCAACACGGGCACCGAGGGTAAGCAACACGGGCACTGATATTAACTAGGACACCAGGGGGGGGGGCACTGAAGGCAATTCAGGGACATTGAGGGTGAGACTGAGAGACGCATGGAGTTATCCCAGAGTCTACTAAGCCGCTGGGAACAGATGATGTAAATGTAACAGATCCTCACCTGACAGAATGACCGATGCGCAGGCTTATCCAGACGCCTATGCGCTTGGCAACAATAGACAACTAATTTGCAGCTATTGCATCTTCGCTCCCTGCTATTGCCAGAGCTGGAACTAGACGAATTAGAATCGCTAGCAGGCGGCTGACAGACTGTTTTGCATAGCTGACAGGCGAAATGAAAATAGAAATTATCAGGCCGATCTGGCCAAGACAAATTGGCGATGGCGGTCTCCTCGGACTCGGCGGCCTCGTTCATGCCGTTAGCAACGTCAAGGATGCGAATTCTTTATTAGACAACTGCACTGTCCCTCTCGGGGGCGTCTTCTAATATACTCAAACAGCGACTCGCTCGCTAGTTGAGCCTGGAAAATTGGAGTTAGTTTTTCTAATTGAATTTGAGATTTAAGTTGTATGGTATTGGGCTAATTCAGTTTTAGCAGATAACTGCCAGATTTCTAGCTACAATAAATACACAAGCGTGTCCCAACCCCCCTTAGTCATTGTGGATTCCTATTGGCTGAATGCAGCTGTGAGCGTACGAATTCGACTGCAAGTTTATCATTGGCTGAGGCAGAAGCAGTGTGAAATCAGGGCATTTTAAGGCCTAATAGTCTGAATTTTGCTGCCTAGATAATAAAGTGGGTATTAGGTACACGCTTTGTTGTATCTGATAAATAGCAATGATTGACACGAACAGAAACTTCCAGTGCAAACCTTCAAGGGTAGAATTCTTAGTCATTATCAGATACTCCAGATCAGGCGCTGAATCACTTAAAGCATGAAACAATTAGACTAAAAATACCGTGACACCAGTAGCTAGTTACAAGGGGGTTGCTTCCCTCTTACGAGTCTTACAATTGGGTTGCGTCCCTTTTAGAGTCTTACAATTGGGTTGCTTCCTTCTTAGAGTCTTAGGGTTGGGTTGCTTTCCTCTTAGAGTCTTACAATCGGGTTGCTTCCCTCTTAGAGTCATAAGACTAGGCTGCTTCCTTCTTAGAGTCTTAGGGTCAATTTGCTTTCCTTTTAGAGTTTTAGGGTCAGTTTTCTTCCTTCTTAGAGTCTTAAGGTTAGGTTGCTTCCTTCCACAGATACTAGAATAACTAGATGGTCCACTCTGGCATATATACTTGGCAAAACAGCTTTCTACTTTCAGTTTAGTAGCAAAGAAGAATACATAAGCTATTTTATAAGAATAAGGCAGCTGAAATGACTTTGATAAGTTTAGAAGCCCAAGCTTGCAGACGTAAACAGCTTGCTAATTAGTTCAGCCAAAATTTACATTGGCCACTGAAATGTACAAGGCAGATTTAGGCTGGAACAACCAAAGAAGGTAATAAAATAAGGTCGCGGGCTGGGGTAGAGGTTCTATGAGGAGTTTGAGGGTTTAATAGCTTGGGAAGGGTTAGAGCCAATAAATAAGCTTTGTCTTTAAAAATACATTAGAATGTTTCTGTTTAACTTACTACTGAACTGAAAGTAGCTGGCATGCAAATGTGCCGAGTGGCCTATCTAGTTATTCTAGTATCTGTGCTTCCTTCTTAGAGTCTTAGGGTCAGTTTGCTTCTCTCTTAAAGTCTTAGGGTGGTTAGGTTGCTTCCCTTTTATTCTTATTATAACTGATTCTTATTTTAACTAAGTATGTCAAGAATAATTTATATTAAGTCAAAAAGTCTTTCTTATATACAAAACATACAACTGAGTTCTATTAGACCCTAAATTATAGTCACTAGGTTTAGATTTTGTGCAATAAGGATACTATAAGGTAGAGCATCCTAATTTTCAAAAATGCATTCTTAAATTAGACTTTGAATGCAATTTAGCATTTTAATACTAACAAAAAGCAATGCAATTTTTAGGTTTTAAAATAAAATAGGAATACTATATAAGATTTCTACTTACCAAATCATATCCTAAAATTGGACATTAGATTTAACTTTGCATCTTAATGCTAGCAAAAACTTATAGCCTACTAGGGTAGTGATAAATTAGTGTTATAATAGACTTCTACATTAGAAGCCACCCTTCCACATGCTATATATGGTATTTAATATTCAGCCCTTTTCTTTTTAGCCAGCCTTTACCAATAGGCTTGCATCTTCGTGTCTAATGAAATGCACCTAGACCAAATGCCAACCCAATCTCTAAGTTTATAATAATCAGTGCTCCTAAATCAATGTTCTATAAACTATATTCTTAATGCTCCACTTCTTATAAAGCTTCAAAGTATCCTAAAGCCTCAGTATTTAATCTGAGCACAACATGCTTGCATCTCAAGCATCCACATATTATCCTATCCTTAATTACTTTTCTTATTTATAAGTCATAAGGCTACAACCCCCAACACTTTTTGACTTTTCAAACACAAACTTCTTAGTCCTTAATGCTAGAATTCATATTTATTTCTAATTTTTCCTTTTATTTATGAGCCACAATATCAATACTTAATTCTTGACTTGTCTAAAATCTTTACCCCATATCAAAGCAACTATTTAGCTTTTGATTGTTAACTTTTCAATTCTAATTTGAACTGAATATTTGGTCAATTTAAATTCAATTCTGAATATTTAAAATATTTATTCTATATCTATTTTGTTAATATTATACTTTTTTATCAATTTAAATTAAGGTTAAAAAGCTAAAATGATAAATTAGGTCAGACTAGTCAAGCATATAGCTAGAAATTTTTCATGGGGCTAAAAGATACAAAAGGTAAGATTACTGCTTATTACTATTGCAGAAGGTAATTTTCATAAAAATTACATGCATAGTAATATATTATCCATTGTACCCATAGCCACACAAAGGTATATCCCTTTATCCCCTTTGTTTATGCCACTGCATTGGTTCTACGACATTTGCCAGCTAGACATTTGCTACCAATGTTTGCTAGCCAGACATTTGCAAATAACAATTGGTTAAGGATTGGTTAAGGATAACCTTTAAGAAGGTTAAGCCTTCTTTAGGCTTACATGTACTTTCATTTAAAAACTATAGACATTGCACCAATTTAATCCCACCTTGTTTCCTACTATTATATGAACTGCATACTTTATATAGATTTTATTTTAGAACTTTTATATATACAAAAATAATAGTCAAAAGTAACAAACAATGCAAACATTTTAATATAAAATTTTTCACTGCCTGAAAAAGAAATTTTGATTACATTAGTTACTTTGGTACCCATTTTTAAACCCTAGCCAAAATATCAAGAAGATAAAAAGCATTCTAATGAGCAGTAGTTTGTTACCCTTTTGGATTAAGTGAACAAAAGGTATCCAACCATTTATTGCAATTTTGGAATTTTCTAGTGGGATGTTGCAGCTAGAGTCAAGGCAACAATGTTGCAGCACAGTGTGGTTTTGGATAAAGGGCAAGAGTAACTATGACTGTCTTGTTAAGACTAAATGCTTCATCATCTAATTAGTACTATGTCTATATTTGGTGAGAAAGTTAATGTTTTGCATTGTGTTATATTTTTAGCTATAATTTTAGACCCTAGACCCTATGCCGTATGTCTGCAGGTTTTCTACACTTATTCCAATAGGGGTTTGTCATCAATAGCCTATATATTCAATAGCAGTATTAGGGAATGAGGCAGGATCAGATTGGTGCTATTTGCAATTTTTAATACAAGTATATATAAATATAAGCCTAGACAAGAGAAGGCATAATTCAAATACTAGATGATTCACCAAAGACCTTTTTGACAAAAGTTGATTTGTCAAAAACCTACCATACATGTCCAACCTCAAAATTTTACCCATCTAGTGTGACTTAGTTTTGTCCAAATTTGCAACTTAGTTCCTCCCAATTGCGACTTAGTTCCCCTGATTGCAACTTAATTTTAACTTTGTATATGACTTTTCTTGCCATTTTCTCTTTTTCTTTCTTGTTCCTTCTTCATTTCTCTTTCATTTCCTTCTTTTCTTTTCCTTTTGGCTCATTCCATATAAGCATGGTCGTAACATGACAGGTTATTTTTACTTATAAAATGAAATCTAATAATAGAATATACTAAACCAATATTTTAAATGAAAGATTATTTTGTCTAGAATATATTTATAGAGTTTCATATAGATATCGTCATTAGTATAGATGCTATTAAACCTTAAATGACACTTATGGTCGTAACGACAGGATTTTTGACATATAGAAACTAAAAGGTAAAAGTCTTATAACATTTTTCATTTTTGATATTTTGCAATACATTTTTAAAATTTGACTAAGAACATCTTTAGAAATCATAATCTTTTATTAGAATATATAAACTCAAAAGGCAACAAAGATACAAAAGAAAAGGCAGCCTTATGGTCGTAACATTATGGTCGTAACATATTTTTTTCTGTCAATTCAGTAACTTTGAGGTACTAATACATTAAAAATATAATAGATTATTTGGTCACCAATGCTTTTATCTGATGATGCAAGTACTATACTTTTATCTATAGTTTGTTTCAACCTTCAAAAGCTTTCTATTTGTTTTTAAAAGGTACAAAATCTTAATGATGTCTTTTGCTTCGAAAAATGTCCAAATTTTTACAAAAATGACTTTTTGCCAATTGATAACATACTAATCCAACATTTTACCATTCCTTTATTCTTAGATTGTATATATTGCACAATATAAACATTTGGTAAAAAAATAGGCTAATTAGGCAATGGCAAGCAAAAATATTGACTTTTTTCTATTTTCCCAATATGTCCATCTTATATGGAATGAGCCTTTTATCTTTCTCTTCTTTCCCCCCCCCCCAATTGTTTTTTTTTGCATTTTTGATTTTGCAACTTACCTTGGCCAGTAGCCATTTCACCTATCCAGCCAGTTTGGATAGGTTGGATAGGTGTTGGGCATATATGAAACCTACTGATTGTGAAACTGATATATCTACCAATTCAAAAGCGATATACTGTATCACTCACTGTTCTAAGTGAGTGAGTTATATTCTATTGTAAATGTACATCTTGGTTAGCATGATTCATATACATTGTATTGCATTTTTAGAACCCCATTTAAACATATAAACAAACCTTAGAGATTTAGTATATTAGGATTATATTAAGATTATATTTTATATTATAGATTATAGATTTTTTTAGGATATACATCATCTTTAACTTGGCCAGTTTGGGCCTATATATATATTTTCTTAGCTTAAACTGCTATCTTTAGACTTAACAGTAAGGTTATAAGTTTGATTTTTTAGTTTTTTATATATGAAAACAAAATACAAGGAGAATATTTTTTGCGCAACAACTGCCACATGCTATATAAAATATGTTTCTTTCCTACTTTTGCATATTATAATAGCCAAAGTGGGACCCACTCAACCCTTTTCTGCCTTTCTTTTACTACTTAGACTCATGACCAATTACTATACATATATGTAGATTCACTAGCAACAAGCAACTACTTCTCTCTGCAATATGCATTTGTTATAAGCTTTGTTGGCAGTGTACAGCATCTGACATACAGCATTGAAACAGCAATAGATCAATGCTATATGTCAGAAGTGCATGTCTATATGGCAGTAGGCACTACAATGCAACTGTGGTTCCTGGCAACATCACAAGTGCAACAGTGGCTTCAACAGTAGCAATACCAATAGTTGATGTGGCAGGCAATATTTGATTGGAAATGTCACAATTGCATAGCTGGCTTGGCAGCAAAAGCTCCAGCTGTAGCTAGAGGCACTACCAATGATTTCAACAAGGACTTGGCAGCAGAAGCTCCAGCTATAGCTAGAGTCAACGCGATGACTTCAATGAGGACTTGGTAGTAGCTAGCTAGGGTTGATGCTAATGATTTCAATGAGGACTTGGTAGCAGAAGTTGGAGCAAATGACTTCAATGATAACTTGGTGGCAAAAGTTCCGGTTGCTAACTTCAATAATGCAGTTGACAATGTTGTACTATTTTGCAATGTAATCCCTCGGAAAGACAATTTTAACATCTAAATTTTGACATTAAACATTCTACATTTATCTTTATTTGTTATTGGGATCATTGATTGATTTTGACATTTTACATTTTTTAACATTTAACATGCTAAATTTTATTTTTGATTGTTATTTGGGTCATTGATTGATTTTTCACATTGTGACATTTTATATTTTAATAGTTAATATTTCTTCTCTTTATTTGTTCATTTTATTTATTTGTTCATTGTTTATTTATTTTGCAAAATAGGGCCTAATTTTTAGCAAAACAATCTTTTTGGAAAATTAAATTTTAGCAAATCAACTTTTGGCAAATTGACTTGTTACCTATAATTCTTTATGCAATTGCCATCTACAAATGTCTAGCTGGCAAATTTCCCACTGGCAAACATTGGCTAGCTAATGTTACTAGGCTTATCTAGAGATAGCCTATCTCTACTGCATTCTATACTTCAGATCATCTCTACATATAAAAATCAAAACTTTGTGTGTCTGTGTGTGGACAGTTTTGATTGCTATGGACTCACAAAACCGCCTGAACCAAATGACACCAAATTTTGCACCTACCCTAAACTTACTACGGAGAATGTCCTAGGCTACCTTTAAATTTCCTAGACTCAAGTCTTCCTACCTAAAAGTACAAAAAACTGCTCAAAATGCGCAATTTTTTTACTAAATGCTCCATAGCGCCACTCCACTTCTACCGATTCTCTTCCAATTTGACACAGACAATTTTCAACTATTTTGGCATAATCATGTAAAATTTTGAGTCTCAAAGTTAATCCTGAACAATGTTGTACACTTTTAAAGTTAGGCTATTTTTTGTCAGCGAGACAGCCACCCCAACCTCCACCCGCCTGCCTCTGTTTCCCGATTCCGATCTGGGCCTAGGTGTATAAAAGGGTTTCAAAATTGACAAACTTTTCAGCTGCCATAAGTTTACTCCACGTGAAGTGATTGACTTTAAACTTGACACAATTCTTCATTGACTTATTATCTATTTTAATGTAAAGTTTCAACTCTGTAACTCAACCGAAAAAGAAACTGTAAGCGTGTGAAGTTTGTCTGTGTTTTTCTGTTGTTTGTGCCACTCACTCATTCATTCCCCCAGAGGCAAAGCCAGACAAAGGGTCAGGCAATAGAACTGAATGTACATGGCAATGTACAGTGTTTTGGAACAACTTTATTTAGCCTTCTTTGCACCCCGAAAGTGGAGAGGCTACGTTTAGCCATAACAGTTTAGTGAGAAATTCTGCCTTCTGTATTAGCACACTCTGCAGCAGTCTAACAGTGGATAGCAATTGGCAAATTGAGGGAAATTGGGAATCCAGCATGGTTTATAAAAGCAAAAAGCCAAAAGATTTATGAAAAGGCAATGCGATGCAATGCAATACAACCCTACTAAATTAGGCACACCATGGAAATTTTAGGTTTCTTTTAAAGGTACTGTGTAAATTTTAAATGGCCTCCTAAGAAATGCGTATTTCCTTGGTTGTTACTGTTAGACTGATGCAAACTGCAGTGGTGCTGAAGATACACAAATTCCTTTTAGGGCTGCAAATTGGCAAGAAAGATGACGTGATCAAAGCATGAGAACAACCATGAGAGTACTACGTCCCACAAACTGGCTTTCCAAGCAGGGATAGGCAGACTTTTACCTCAAAGGCCAGATAAAGAATACAGCTTATGGCTGAGAGGCAGATGAGAGTGGAAAGAAGAAGGAATAGACGATTCAAAGAGAGGAGAGGTGACAGAGGGGATAAAAGAAAAGATAAAAGATAATAAGAGAGATGAGGGGGTGAGGACGATGAGAGAGAGGGGGAGAAAAGGGGAGAGAGTAGAGATGAGAGAGCAGAGAGCTGCAGATGAGAGGAGAGGGGAGACAGCAGAGAGGAGAGCAGAGAGGAAACAGGTGAAAGAAGAGATAAGAGAGTAAAGGAAAGAGAGAAGAGATAAAGATACATCTCTACATCTCTAAGGTTGTAGAGATGAGAGAGGTGAAAGGAGAGATGAGAAATAAGAGATGAGAGATAAAGAGGAGAGGAGAGAAGAGAGGGAGAGAGAGTATAGAAAAGGGAAGAGAAGAGAAAAGAAGAAAGGAGAAAGGAAAGTGAGGAGTCAAAAGAGAGGAAAGAAAAGAGTACAGAGGAGAGAGATGAGAGAACATATAAGACATAGATGCCAGATCAAGGAGGGGGATGAGAAAGCAGAGACAAGAGTGAACAGATGAAAGATAGGAGAGTAGAGAGAATAGAGGAGAGATTATAGAGATGAGAGAAGAGAGGAGAGACAAAGGTAGAGAAGTGAGTGAGGAGAGAGGAGAGGAAAGAGGAGAGAGTAGAAAGAGGAGGAGAGATAAGAGAGAAAGACAGAAAGATAGATAGAGAGAGAGAGAGAGAGAGAGAGAGAGAGAGAGAGAGAGAGAGAGAGAGAGAGAGAGAGAGAAAGAGAGAGAGAGAGAAAGAGCAGGCAGAGCAGAGAGAAAAGAGAAGAGATAAAATAGAATAGATAAAAGAAGAAAAAGGAGAGATAAAAGAGCAGACAAGAGAGAAGAGAGGTGAGGGAAAAGATGAGTGACGAGGGGAGAAAAAAGAGAAAAAACAAGAAAAGAGATGAGAAGAAAGAGAGAGAAGAAAGAGGTAAGGGAAGAGATGAGAGAAGAGGGGAGAGAGGAGAGAGAGGGGAAAGAGTAGAGAGGAGAGATGAGAGAGTAGAAGAGAGAGTTAAGAGAAGAGAGAAAAGAATAGAGAGAAGGAAGAGATGAGAGAAAAGAAGGAGAGATGAGAGACGAGAGGAGAGAGAAAAGAAGAGGGAAGAGATGAGATAAGAGATATGAAAGAGAGGAAAGATAAGGGAAGATATGAAAGAAGATGGGAGAGAGTAGAGGAGAGAGAGAATGAAAGAGTAGAGAGGAGAGAGGAGAGCAGAGAGAAAATGAAAAGTAGAAAGGAGAGAGGAGAGGAGAGAGAAAACATAGCGAAGAGATGAGATAAGAGAGATCAAAGAGAAGAGAAATAACGGAAGATATGAGAGAAAAGAGGAGAGAGGAGAGAAAAGAGAGGAGAGAGGAGAGAAAAGAGAGGAGAGAGGATATACGAGGGACGAGAGAGAAGAAAGGAAACAGAAGAGATGATAGAAATTTTAAAGGATCCAAGGGACATAAGGAGAGTTAGGGAGAGGCCAGGCCACTAGAGTTTGCCAATACATGTTTTAGAGTCAGACAGACATTGCCTGGCATTCTGCAGAGTGCCCCAGCCAATAATATCAATGTTTGCCTCAAACCCTAATTTTATACAAATGTGCTCCATTTTATGTCTACCTCTATCCTATTAACTATAAATTTGTTTGTGTATAGCCTTAGATTTTAGAATATATGCAAAATTAGTTCTGGGGATTGGAATTTTCCGGGTTCAAAGTCTGCGGGTTTCAACAGTTTGTAAATATATATATATATATATAATATATATTTGTAAACAGTTTGTAAATATATATAAGTACAAAAACTGATTAAATAAAAATATTATAATAAAAACCATAGTATATAGGCAAAATTAGATCATAGCCTATTGTAAATTATGATCATAGGCAAAACTTATAATAACTATTTTATTACTTGACCAATTCTCTAAAAAAGACAAACAGGACAAACAAAAAGTTATACTTCACAAATTGGTTCTGGTTCTGGAACCAGAACAAGCAATATGAAAAGGCCCCATATAGGCCTATAGCGTACAAGTAGGCCTATGTCTTAAAAAATATCAGCTTTTTAAAAGTCAGAATTGCATATTTGAGTTTAAATTGACTCCCAGGTCTCTTGAGTCATGAGAGGCCTATCACATGCTCCTTGATAGTCTCGGTTCTTGAATGATAATCATGATAAATCTGTTAGAAATAAAACAATTAATTGGAAAAAGAGCCTAGGGCTTAGGGCCTAAGTAGTCAATAAATGCCAGGCCAAACATAGGGATTATCAAAGGTGGGTCGGTCCTCAGGCAGGCTAGAGCCTAGAGACTAGTAATAGGCCTAGTCCAGTGAGTGAGATTTTGAAAGTTTTTTTTAGTATTTTTTTCTTTTTAATTTGATAGTAGGCCCTTAATCCTGTTTGTCAATTTTGTCTCCATAACTAGAGGGAGATACGTGCTATAAAGTTTTTATTATTGAATGACAATCGCCAAGAAGAAAGTGAAAAATTATGCTACAGCTAAGTGAGGTTGTTAACGCAGTTAAATGCTGTTTTTCTTGGAAGATTTGAACCGATTCTGATTCTGGAATTGGTAATATGAAAAGCCGCAAAAGCACCAGTCACTTAATGTTATAACAATTTTTTACTTTAAATAACCGAAGTAAAACTAAAACTGTGAATGCAGAGCTAAAAATACGTCATTTTGTTTTTAACAAAACAAATAACTTTTTTGTATTAACTGCTTTAAACGTTAAAGCAATTGTGTACGAAATATTACAACCTTGTTCAGGAGAGGTTTTAACATTCTGATTGATTTTCTGCTGTTCATATAAATTTACTTTCGAAGTCAATAACTTCTTGAAGAAGTGATTTTTAGTTTCCCTACTAGGCCTGAATTTATACAAGATATGCCATTCCAACGCGGCAGGCCTAATTCTCGATATCGTTTTGATAGAAGAAGTAAGTATATATGATGTTGTATTGTGTATGCCTTGTGTGTTGACTGTTGTGTAGGCCTAATGGCTAGTGCCATGGAAGTAACTTTTTTCTGTATCATTTATCTTATTGCTTTTATTATTATAAAAATTTCTGAACAAATCAAAACCTTTTCATAGAAGTAGACATGCATATCTTACAGGGTGTTGACAGTCTCCTTAGGCTTATTTTCTTTATTTCTTCTTATTTTATTTTGGACTTTGTCTCCTTATTTTTAGGGAGTATCTCCTTATCTTTTATGTATATTTTTTAAAGAAAACTTTTTTTAATAATTATTTGTAATAACAATTGCGAATGCATTGCGAATACTTTGGTTTAATTGGTTTAATTGGTTTAATTTGGTTTGCTTTAATAATAATTTTTTGGTGATATTATTTACAGTGGAAAACATACTAAAACCATGGGCAAGAAACAATTTCTTCTAACACCATTGTGCTGCACACAAATTGGAGCCTCCTGTATCATGCCTTCAAAAATTTGCCATATTTACAATGCCTAGATACACTACTCCAATGCCTAGATGATAGGCAAAAAATCTCTCAATTGCAACTTAGTTCCTCCCAATTGCAACTTAGTTCCTCCTAATTGCAACTTAGTTCCTCCCAATTGTAACTAGTGATGGATCCGAATATTCGGATTCGGAAATTTTTTTTTCCTAATATTTCCGAATGTGCTTCTAAAATTCAAATCTAAAATAAATATTACAAATCAAGAAACCAAAGCATGCAACCCGTTAAATAAAGAAACTAAAAACTAAAAAGAAAGAAAATTAAAAGGCAAAGAGCAAAATCTATCACGTTATTCTTTTTTTCTACGATTGTCTATTTTTGCAGCAATATATGTTTAAAAAAATTTAAATAAGTAAATTTACTAAACCTAGGGACCCGTAAGACGATAAACCTAAAGTTACGGAAATATTTTGGTAATTATTGTTTAAGTGTAATAACAGGTTTTTTCAAAATGCAAAATTGCAACTGCACGGGTCACATGGACTGTACGTACGTACAGTAAAATTATCATAATTGCACTGTATATATATGTCACTCATTAGCTATAGTCAGTAGTACTAGAATTAGATGTTCATGTAACACGGTAGAAGTAGAACTGAATTTCCTATCTAAGTCCGTCTCTTTAAATTTGGTTTCGCAATAGATATCAGTAGAGGTCAGACAAGTAGAAGATTTTGGTCATGCGTGAATTTTTCAAAGGCAGGCGTGATCATGATTGTGAATTTATATTAGCATACATGTATATTGAGCTCGTAAGTTACAAGTGTTGAAAATAACAAACAAGAAAAGAAATCATACTCGTATATTGATAATAGCTACTTGGCCGTAATGCTATCAAGTCAACAAATTTAAAATTTGTTAATTCTTTACACATTGTGTTCAACGTTTTTTGGTAAATCAAGTAGAAAAGTTATATTTCTAATAAAAACGTAAGCAGAAATTCACAACTGATGGAACAGGTTTCAACAAAATCACTATCGTGAAAAAATGGTCTTGAATTCACGATTGTGATCATATCTGACCCCTAAGATAAAAGTACGAGTACAAATATAATCCCAGGAGAGATGGAATCTTGTCAGTCAATTTATGTGCGCACTAATTAGATGACAAGACATTTTCGTAAATTAAAAGAGTCATAGTTACTCCCGCCGTTTACCTTACACTTTTTGCTTACATTCGGAAACATTCGGATTCGGATTCGGATTTTTTTTGTACATTCGGATTCGGTTTCGGAAACTTGCAAAAATCCACATTCGGTCCATCACTAATTGTAACTTAGTTCCTCCTAATTGCAACTTAGTTCCTCCTAATTGCAACTTAGCTCCTCTTAATTGCAACTTAGTTCCTCCTGATTGCAACTTAGTTCTTCTTGATTGCAACTTAGTTCCTCCTAATTGCAACTTAGTTCCTCTGATTGTAACTTAATTTTCGCTTAGTATATGACTTTCCTTGCCTTTTTCTCTTTTCTTCTCTTTCTATTTCTCTCCTCTTTCCCTTTTCCTTCCTTTCTTTTCCTTCTCTTCCCTTCCTTTCTTTCTTCCAAAAGTTTTTGTTTTTTATGTTTTCGATTTTGCAACTGACTTAAGCTAAGGCCATTTCACCCATCAGTTTGGACAGGTCAGATGGGTGTTGGGCATGTATGGTGGAAAATTGATACACACAAAGATTAGTATGAATGCTTTATTATAAGCTTTAAAAACACAGAAAGCTAGCAATTAATAATTTTATACCTAAAAATGATTTTTTTTCATCTTTTTTTCACAATAACTTTTCCGCATGAATCTATAAAGTGCACACCAGGTATGCACATATATTATTTTCTTAGGAGTGATGTACGCCAATTGTACATACCTACTTTTGGCATGCAAGGCATGCAAATTTTTGGGCCTAGCACAGGAAAGTTTTCCAAGATAATCCCTACAGGAAAAAGTTGTAAAACTGTGGACGGTGTCCGGCGCACTTTTGAAATTTTTCTAAAGCGCAGTGCGCACACAAGCGCGCAGGGCCTGCTCGCGCAGTGCCCTTCCCCACTGGCTGCTGCTCAAGCAAATAAATATACATAGAAGGGGGCCTAATACCTCTGGAGAAGGAGCCTATACACTTGTCATTTATAATACCTAGCAATGTTCCGAAATTTCAATTTCAATTTTCTAAAATTCAAAATTTTTAAGAGCAAATTTCAATTTTGAAAAAAATTGGAAGTCAACATTTCAAAAGTGTCTAAGTGGCTAAAAATAAACAGCGAGTAATTTCTGCTACATATACATGTATTTTGTTTTGCATAAGCAGTAAATCAAAATGTAAAAAAGTAAGTGTTAGGCCTAGTCATATTAAACTTTCAAGTTCAATGGGAAATTTCAAGTTCAATTTCAATTTTGGAAAGTTGTCAAATTTCAATTTCAACAGATTGAAATGGACAATTTCGTCAATTACAATGGAACATCTCTAATAATGCTAAAGCATGGTAAAATAATTTGACTCTACTCTAAAGTGCACGTCCGTGGGTTTTCAACTTTTATTCCAATAGGGAAGATAATTACTAGTGTCTATAATTAGTTCCAAAATCTCCTTATTTTCTCCTTTTTGCCTCTTATTTTGGGCCATCCAACTCTGTTATCCATACTTACAATCATTTTGGCTTACTAGTTTTTAAAAAAATTATACTATCTCTTTGAATCTATATTATTGCCTTGCCTAAATATGCCAATTGTTCAGCAAAACATGTTGTGTGAAGACTGATTAATTAATTGCAATTTTATCAAAGATAAAATGCAAATGTTTGCTTTTGATTTCATTTTCCTGACTTTTCTCAAACATGCTAAAATCAGCTTTTCAAGTGGAGAAATGACTAGAAAAAAAGTAATGTTTAATTCACAAAATTCATGAATTGTGATTGGCAAAAGACTATGCATGATTTTTTCCTTGTGATCATAGTTTTCGGGATTGTGACCATGATCACAGTCAATCCCTAGAAGTTTTTTAAAACATTTAAAATCTATAATAAACTACTATATTAGACTATAGAATATAGCTTTAGTTGTTAGACTGTTTACTTTTATGCTACTAAATGTATAAAATTGTTTGTTTTTAATGTATACCAAAAAATCAGCAATCCTTCTATACCCCTGTAAATTCCAAAAAACATATTTTTTTCAACAAAGGCAGCAATGCCTATTTAGCTAGTAATCCTACCTCATTGGTAGGTGTTAATAAAATAATCTTATAATTATTTAGCTAGTAGTCTTGCCTCACTGCTAGTCAAATAAGCTTGCTATTGTTTAGCATTAGCATTATTAGACCAACAGCAATTGCAAGAAAGATGGCAGCACTTTGCTGGGCAAATTTCAGGCCTAGGTAGCTACAAGTGCAAATGTGCAGAGTCCTAGGTTGCAGGGCAATGATCTAATTTCAGTAAACTTTACTGCATTAACTAAAAAGTGCATCTACATTGGGGCTGGCTGGCTGCTTTCAAGCTCTTCAAATCTGAGTGCAAGTGCAAAGAATGCCAACAGGCATTGAAAGTCAATGGTTTGGAAGCGATGCACTTTTCTGCAACTCAAAAATAGGACGGAACTAGAAACCTGGTCATTGTATACCCAAAAAGGCAGTCAATCACATCTGCAGTCTATCAGATAGAGTGCACCTTTATGACAACAGACAAAGATGTATTTGTTCTGAAGGGTGTGGGTCAATGGCTGCAAGAAAAGTTCTTTCCCATTGTTCTTGCTAATATTCACATGCATAGCTTGAAATACAGTGAACGCTGCACAAGGGCAGTGGCCAAGTTGTTTTCCAGAATTCGTCTGCATCACTGGTGCCTTCCTAAATAAAGTTTAGTTTAGGAAGTTTTGACTTCCTAAATAAATTGACTGGGCTTTACATTTGATCCTTGTAATATGATCTGTATCTGCTTTTGATACTTTTTGCTAAATTATTCTTTGCTAGTTAATACTACTGGCCAGAGACTTCACAACAACAGTAGTGTGCACGAATTTTAATTTGGCTTCATGAAAAAGATGTGATTGAGCATTCTGTATATATTATGCGATATGCAATGGTATATACTGTCTTTATTACACCTGCCCTAATGGCCAGATGTGCAACTGGCAGCTAAGCTACAACTATTGCAGGGCACATCTGAAGGCTGTTTATGGCTGCTTAGTCCAAGGACTATTGGTTGCTATAGATCTTTGATTATCCCAGCTAAAGAAAGAATACAGAGTTAAGTGTCTTGCTCAGGAACAAATTGTTCTGAGTGGGTCGAGAATCGAACCCCAACCGTTTAGTTGTAAGTCTAATGCTCTAACCAGTAGGCTACAACCCCCGTATACAGTATTGTGCAATGTTCTCAGCGACACAAAGGTATAAAAACCGATTTGTGTAAATTAGTGTTGTCTACAACTAAAAAATAGAAACCTGGCTTTATCAAATATTTGACCTGTTAAGCATAGCTTTGACTAGCACTACTACTACAAACTTGATTTATTAGGTGCCGAAGAGGGTGGCAGCGGCGAAGGCATCCGCGTTGTTCGCATCAGTCCAGGCCGCGGCGGCGTCGGTGGTGGTGTTGACAACTACAATCGCGGCGGTGGCGGTGGCGGAACCTACCGCGGTGCTCAAGGCGGTGGCGGAATCTATCGCGGTTCTCGAGGCGGCGGCGGCGACGGTTTCAGCGGCTTTCGCGGCCGTGGCGGCATCGAAAAGCGGGGCCACCCGCGCCGCGGCGGCGCCAACTTTGCCAATATTAGTCCCGGCCGCGTCAACCTCATCGCCGATAATATCAGGCCTAATGCAGACGAGGAGAGATGGTTCAAGGTTTGTCTATTTGACCCACCAGCTAAACCCTTGCATGAGAAAAGAGCTAATCCCCATGATGCAGAGTGTGTACATGCCTGACGGTGAGACCCTGGGTGCGCGTGCTCATCTCATCACTGTAGCGACAATGGGTTGGCAAACTCAGGCCCGCAAACCACATGCGAACCGCAAAGCCTCTCTCATCCGGCCCTCGGGTACTTTGAAACTTCACAATAGCAATCCGGCCCGCTCAGGGTTTGTGTCTTCTCAGCTCCCTTCTCCCTATCCTCCTCTCGTCTCCTTTATTCCTTACCTTCTTTCTTCTGTCTCTCTTCTCTATTCCCTCTCCTCTCTCCCTCGTGTACCCTTGCGGTAAAAAAAGTTTGCCGACCCCTGCTCTACAGTAGCTTATTAATAAAATCCACCCCATCCATCACAAATACTAAAATAACTAGATAGGCCACTCAGCACATTTGCATGTAAGCTACTTTCAGTTCAGTAATAAGGTTAACTGAAGCATTTTAATGTATATTTTATTTTTTACATTAAAAGGTTTATTTTTATTGGCTTTTACCCCCCCCCAAGCTTAAACCCTCAAACTCCATACCGAACCTCTCTACCCCTGCCCCGCCACCCAATTTTTATTACCTTCCTCGGTTGTTCCAGCCTTGTCTTGTACATTTCAGTGGCTAATGTACATTTTGGCTCAACCGATTAGTAAGCTGTTTAAGTCTGCAAGCTTGGGCTTCTAAGCTTATCAAAGTCATTTCAGCTGCCTTTATTCACATAAAATAGCTTATGCATTCTTCATTGCTACTGAACTGAAAGTATAAAGCTTTTTTACTAAGTAAATATGCCTGAGTGGCCATCTAGTTATTTTAGTATCTGTGCCCCCATGAATAGTCTGTCTAGAAAACTGATAGATAATATTGATCTAAACTGATAATCACTGCCTAACTCACTGCTATAAATGCTAAAAAATATCCATAAACTTTTCTCTTAACCCCCAGGTCACGGTGGTATTCGGAGTGAAATACGATCGAGCCTGGCTATTGGAGTCGCTGCAGGCGCACCTCAGTCGCAGTTTCATTCCGTTTATGTGGCGCACGGAGCAGCGCAATTGCTTTTTTTACGTTAAGGAAAAGAAATCTACCGCTTTGGAGTACAGCAAAGTGGCTAGCAAGATCGCCTGTCCAGATGGGCAGAAGCTCATGATCAATGTCACTGAGGTGCGCGAGCCCGTTGTACCCGTGCTGGACGACGAGGCCAAACAGGCGCTGCGGCAGTCGCTTAGTCGGCGCTACTTACAGGTGACCATCTACTTGGCTACCAGCCACTCTACCCAATAATCTACTTGGCTACCAGCCACTCTACCCAATAATCTACTTGGCTACCAGCCACTCTACCCAATAATCTACTTGGCTACCAGCCACTCTACCCAATAATCTACTTGGCTACCAGCCACTCTACCCAATAATTTACTTGGCTACCTACCCAATAATCTACTTAGCTACCAGCCACTCTACCCAATAATCTACTTGGCTACCAGCCACTCTACCCAATAATCTACTTGGCTACCAGCCACTCTACCCAATAATCTACTTGGCTACCAGCCACTCTACCCAATAATCTACTTGGCTACCAGCCACTCTACCCAATAATCTACTTGGCTACCAGCCACTCTACCCAATAATCTACTTGGCTACCAGCCACTCTACCCAATAATCTACTTGGCTACCAGCCACTCTACCCAATAATCTACTTGGCTACCAGACACTCTACCCAATAATCTACTTGGCTACCAGCCACTCTACCCAATAATCTACTTGGCTACCTACCCAATAATCTACTTAGCTACCAGCCACTCTACCCAATAATCTACTTGGCTACCAGCCACTCTACCCAATAATCTACTTGGCTAACAGCCACTCTACCCAATAATCTACTTGGCTACCAGCCACTCTACCCAATAATCTACTTGGCTACCAGCCACTCTACCCAATAATCTACTTGGCTACCAGCCACTCCACCCAATAATTTACTTGGCTACCTACCCAATAATCTACTTGGCTACCAGCCACTCTACCCAATAATCTACTTGGCTACCAGACACTCTACCCAATAATCTACTTGGCTACCAGCCACTCTACCCAATAATTTACTTGGCTACCTACCCAATAATCTACTTAGCTACCAGCCACTCTACCCAATAATCTACTTGGCTACCAGCCACTCTACCCAATAATCTACTTGGCTACCAGCCACTCTACCCAATAATCTACTTGGCTACCAGCCACTCTACCCAATAATCTACTTGGCTACCAGCCACTCTACCCAATAATCTACTTGGCTACCAGCCACTCTACCCAATAATTTACTTGGCTACCTACCCAATAATCTACTTAGCTACCAGCCACTCTACCCAATAATCTACTTGGCTACCAGCCACTCTACCCAATAATCTACTTGGCTACCAGCCACTCTACCCAATAATCTACTTGGCTACCAGCCACTCTACCCAATAATCTACTTGGCTACCAGCCACTCTACCCAATAATCTACTTGGCTACCAGCCACTCTACCCAATAATCTACTTGGCTACCAGCCACTCTACCCAATAATCTACTTGGCTACCAGCCACTCTACCCAATAATCTACTTGGCTACCAGCCACTCTACCCAAAAAATCTACTTGGCTACCAGCCACTCTACCCAATAATCTACTTGGCTACCAGCCACTCTACCCAAAAAATCTACTTGGCTACCAGCCACTCTACCCAATAATCTACTTGGCTACCAGCCACTCTACCCAATAATCAACTTTCGAGTAGATAAAACTACCAGACACTACATGATATACACAACTTAGACTACCAGAATCTGTCAGATACTCAACTTAGTCTACCACACACTACTCCCTGCTCAGATTAAATAACCGTAAACACTATTACCGATTAAGTATGAAATGAAACTCAATTCTCAGGTGACCAAAGCGCTGGACCTCAGCTCGCTGAAATCGGACACGGAGCTGGCAGGCTCCGGCCTGTACCTGCCGCTCAACAAGCCGAACGTTGTCACCGCCGTGCTGGAACTGCTTAGCCAGATACACAATCTTGAGCTGGCTGTGCTCAACCTGTCCGAGAATCAGCTGGACAGTCTCACTCCATTCGCGCCTCTACTGGAGCGCCTGGCACCCTTTCTAACCACCGTAGACTTGCGCGCTAATCGTTTGCGCACAGTGGAAGATCTGAGCTCACTTCGGGCTTGCCAAGAGTTGCGCTCAATCCGGCTAGAGAATAACCCAGTTAGCGTGCGATTCTCGGACACCTGCACCGCTTTGAAGGGCATGTGCTCTAAACTGGAGAAACTGGTCTGCCTATGCATTTCTATTTATTTGCTTAATTTAAATCATATGCGCATCTACCTGCATTTTGAAATGCCTCTAGATAGTAATTCAAAGTATATTTAGGCGATATGTATCGAAAAATATATTTAGACGATATGTATCGAAAAAATATATCTAAGCGATATGTATCGAAAAAATATATATTTAAGCGAAATGTATTGAAAAGCATATTTAGGCGATATGTATCGAAAAGCAAATGTATATTTTTTAGCAAACTTTCATTCTGAACGGCTATTCTACTAGTAGCTAGTAACTGATAAATCATTAAAAAATAATAATACACGGCCTAGACACTTGACAGCGGCTCAAGCGACTTATCGAATATTATTGCTTGGCTGCTTAATATGTTATTTTGTGTTTCAGTCGATAAAGATCGACTTGATGCTGTTAAAAGTGCTCTGTCCCGCACAAATAATGTGTGCATTTGAAATTCTGGCCAAGCAATGCATTGCTTAATCACACAACACAGGCAATGTAAATAATGTGTTGTTTAATAACAAGTGGCATAAATGAAAAAGAAGAAAGGCCAGATTGAAAAAAAAGCAATTTGATGAAATGCCACTGAAAATGCTGCTGAAAAGCAAGCGTGTACATGCCACTGGCAGCATGTAATTATTGATTCGATATGGCCATTATTGGTCTGAAGTGCTAGCCTGTCTGATGGCAAGTGAGATTGAGTCTCATTGTTTATCAATTGAGCTTTATGCGTTCAATATAACTAATAATTGGAGACCTTGAAATAAAGGCTCCCGCAACGGGACTGAAAGAGCGCACGTTTGATGAAGATGAAAAAAGATTGAATGAGTGTGTTGCTATGCAATATGTAATTTAATATTTGCCGTTTTAAGTCTGCTAGTCCGTTTTTGTCAAGTCTTAAAAGAGGTTTAGGCCGTGAGTTCTTTGCAAATTCTATTTCTCTATTGAAAACACAAATGGCTGTTGAAAATGATGTTTGCTATTTTGTATAAACATGGATTTTCAAATTTCTGGCATTTTTCTAAAGAAAATAATTCAGTCTTTCATTTATTGCTACTAATGAGTAGTTCATCCAGCAAACGTCAGCAATCTACAAAGCGCCTTGTTCGCCAAAATACCGCCCCACCTCACCTTCCTCCCACTGCCGCTATCCGATTCCGGTTTAAAGAACGATCGCGACGTCCTGATGCAGCGCCAGGATGGCGGCACTCTGCCGCAGGCTACTCTGGGCTATTTTCCTAACGACGATATTAAAGTGGCCGTCATCAACTATTTAAAGAAGTAAGGGAATGACAAATCTTGTATACGTTCTAGGAGAATATTGTCTAGATTTCTGGTGTCGTGTCTATAGATCTCAGGAGACAAATTATATTGTTCAGATGTCTAGGATAGTGCCTATAGACATGCAAATTGTTCAGATATCTATGACAGTGCCTATAGACATGCACATTGTTCAGATATCTATGACAGTGCCTATAGACATGCACATTGTTCAGATATCTATGACAGTGCCTATAGACATGTATATTGTTCAGATATCTATGACAGTGTCTATAGACATGTATATTGTTCAGATATCTTTGACAGTGTCTATAGACATGTATATTGTTCAGATATCCATAACAGTGTCTATAGACATGTATATTGTTCAGATATCTTTGACAGTGTCTATAGACATGTATATTGTTCAGATATCCATAACAGTGTCTATAGACATGTATATTGTTCAGATATCTATTATAGTGCCTATAAAGATGTGCATTGTTCAGATATCCAGGAGGATAGTGCCTATAGACATGTATATTGTTCAGATATCTATTATAGTGCCTGTAGACATTTCTATTGTTCAGATATCTATGACAGTGTCTATAGACATTTCTATTGTTCAGATATCTATGACAGTGTCTATAGACATGTATATTGTTCAGATATCTATGACAGTGTCTATAGACATGTAAATTGTTCAGATATCTAAGATGATAGTGCCTATAGACATGTACATTGTTAATTTCGCTGATAAAATCTAGATTTCGGCATTCTAGCTTGCTGTAAACAGTTTTTCTACTTACAGTTCAGTAGCAAGGAAGCATGTGCAAGCTATTATTTAAGCTAGTTGAATATGATCAGTTATTATGGATTCAGTGATAATGATTTACACTTTGGAAACGCGCACCCCCCAGCTACTACAGCATTCTGGATAGTGGAGAGCGCAGTCGCCTGCTGCCGTACTACACTGAGCACGCCAAGCTGACCCTGTCTACAGCTTCTCCGACTAGCGCAATGAATCATCACAAATCATTGAACTGCTACATCGGTCTCAGCAGGAATCTGAAATACCTGGAGAGCAATCGGAGCAAAGCTGAATCGTTGGTACAGCGCGGCCGGTTACAGTGCGTGTCCGCTCTAGAGAAGCTGCCAACCACCAGTCACCTGTTAAACAGCATGCGAGTTGACGTGCCTGTGAACAGCGACAAAGCGGCGCTAATCTTCGTTACTGGCCTGTTCATCGAGCTGACGCCCGGTCGAGACGGTGGCGACAGTCAGGACAAGACTCTGCGCACGTTCAGCCGCACCCTGGTGCTGGTGCCAGTGCCCGGCTCCGAGGCTGGCATGCAGATTCACGCCGACGATTTTTATATCACCCACGTTAGCCATCAGGTTAGACTTAAATTCATTCCCCGCGACTCGGAGCTTTATAGAAATTCCCCATGGCTTATATCCATGGAAATTCTCCAAAATTGCATTTATACACATTCCCCATAACTTATTGGACATTTTCCAGACTCTATGTGCCTATTTTCGAAGAAATTCCCCATGCCTTATTTTCACATGAATTCCCCATATGTTGTTAGGAATTCCCATGCCTTATGTTTACATGGATTCCCCTGTCTTATGTTCATAAGAATTCCCCAAACTTTATGTTCAGAAAGAATTCCCCGAACTTAATGTTCATAAGAATTCCCCAAACTTTATGTTCAGAAAGAATTCCCCGAACTTAATGTTCATAAGAATTCCCCGAACTTTGTGTTCACATGGATTCCCTCTGCCTTTTGTTCATAGAAATTCCCCATAGCTTATCTACATGGAATTCCCCATAGCTTATCTACATAGGTATTCCCCATAGCTTATCTACATGGAATTCCCCATAGCTTATCTACATAGGAATTCCCCATAGCTTATCTACATGGAAATTCCCCATAGCTTATCTACATGGAAATTCCCCATAGCTTATCTACATGGAATTCCCCATAGCTTATACATAGAAATTCCCCATAGCTTATCTACATAGGAATTCCCCATAGCTTATCTACATGGAAATTACCCATAGCTTATCTACATGGAAATTACCCATAGCTTATCTACATGGAAATTACCCATAGCTTATCTACATGGAAATTACCCATAGCTTATCTACATGGAAATTACCCATAGCTTATCTACATGGAAATTACCCATAGCTTATCTACATGGAAATTACCCATAGCTTATCTACATGGAAATTACCCATAGCTTATCTACATGGAAATTACCCATAGCTTATCTGCATATCTACTACATATCTATGTCTATTGTCTATCTATATCTATTTATCTACATATCTAACTTTTATCGTTCTAGAAGTTCCCAATGTCCTATATTTATGGCAACTTTCTTTATCGTATGATCTATGGAAATTCCCCGCGACTTCATCGGCTAATCGCGAAAGAAAATCCTCCAATTGCCTCATATTCGTGTCAACCGCCCCCGCAACCGCAGGGTGCCGAGTGGTTCCGGAAGCAGAACGCCAGCGCGGCGGCCAGTGCGACTACAAGCGCCACCCTTCAGGAACTGCCAGCCGCAGCCAAAGAGGCCATGGTGACCGAATTCGCCGCCAAGTCGGGCATGAACGCCGAGTTCAGCCGGCAGTGCCTGAACGAATTCGGCTGGGATTTTGACATGGCCGCTAGCAAATTCGCCCAGCTAAAAGCTGAAGGCAAAATCCCGCCGGAAGCGTTTCAGAAGTAACTCGAACTGTTTGACAACTTTGCGACTTCAAATTCACTAATCAAATAACTAACCTGTCCCGTAGACTATTCGGTTAGCGAAATGCAAAATTTAATTTAAGTATAAAGTATCACTGCTTTGTAGAAGCATTTTCTTATTATTTGTTGTTGTTAAACGTGGGTGGAAGCCGGGGGCTACCCGCGGATCAGCCCGAAAGGGGGCTCTGCCGCAGAGGGGCACTACCAGGGGCATAAAGCCCAAGATACCCGCAAGATTGGACCCCGACGTCTAGGCCAGGGGGCTTATTGAGGCTACTAACCCAAGTCTATGGTACAAGACAGCGCCAACCCATAAGTGGAATCAGGGACGGTGCTAGGACCGAGTCCACCCAGGCCACCACCCAGCAGACAAGTCCCGGGAGTGCGCGAAAAAAGAAATTGGAATAGAAAATGTTTGGGTTACTACTGAAAGCCGTCCAAGAGCGGGGAAACCCACAAGTCTTGGAAATGGCTTAAATATTGGAGCGAGTCTAGCTCTATATCCAGCTCTACATTGGAGGCCAAGCCAAGGGGTCGGGAAGGGGCAACAAGGAGCAAGAGGACCCCGACTCAGCCGGTATCCCCGATTCGGGACGAACATCAACCCCAGGACTCCAGTCCACTGTCAGGATGAGAGCCGAGACACAAGGACAGGGAGACAACCAGAGGAGCCAGCAGATGGACCAGGCAAGGAGGGCAGAGCTATTTAACGTTATTTAACGTTTCAGTTGTATAGATTGAAGGGTTTTGGCTATCAGCCATATTGTTCATTTTAATAATCCTGCGATCTAATATTTGTGAAATTTTAAATTGGTATTTATGCTGGTAAAGTTACTGGTAGTAAATTAGTGCTGTAATGTGCAATGTTTTCAAAGGAATAATAGATGTGTGGGTAATGTACTTACTATTTTAAAAGGTAGCTAATATCACGGATACTAAGTGGAATAACTAGGTACGCTTTACTCGCTTGAAAGGCCTTCATCTACTGTTATTTTCAGTAGCAAAATCAGCGTTTTTTGCCCGCTTTTTTAATTGTCAGCGAAAACTTGTGCACCTGTTGCTATTGATACGCAGATTAGGTGTGTACCTATGCTCTGTTTGTGTCTCTAAACTTTGTTTATGTTAAAAGTACGCACGATAGCGAACACTGGGCTGATAATAGTGCTTGCATACTCGTAACCCCAAAACAAAAAATATAAATAGACTGCCGAAAGGTTCTGTGCTGCCGCTGCTGTGTGTGTGTATAAACAATTAAATTCAGTTCATTTTTTGCTAATTGTATTATGCTTGTTACTTATTTTCTTAATGCAGACAGTATTACACAGTATTGGTGTTTTAGGAAAACATCAAGTAGAATTTAGGGTAGCCATTGGTCTGGCGCGGCGCTCTGATGTCCAAGCGGCACAGGTTCGAATCCAAGTGGCAGTCACACTAATTTGGGGCTAAAGTGGAATCTCGGCTTGGCTCCGCTCGTGCAATTAACGGCCTTGAGGCCCAACCCCCAAGGCACAGTGAAGTGTACATGCCTAACGATAAATAAAGTCAGGGCCGCTGTACACTCCTGTGTGAGTGTGCCTGTGCGTGTGACTGCGTACGTATCCGCGCGCTTGTGTGCCTGCTCAGGGGAGTCTGGGCGGAATGGGCAGCAATGCCTCTCGCCGGTTGTGTGACAATGTCGCTAATAAAGTGACTGTTTCCTTAGATTTAAACGGCTCATTAAATTGCAAACTGCCTATTATAGCTTTTATGGCCATAACTTATTATTGCCTATTTGTTTTTTATTTCTGCTGACTATTGCGTTCGTTGAAATCGAATTAAAGAATAGGAAAAAGCATCAGAGCTGACTATGTGCGGAAGAACAGCCTGGTATGGAGCTGTGTTGTTTTTTATTGACAAAAAACTTACTGGTACAGTGCTTCGTCGAATGTTATATTTGCTAACTGGAATATAAAGGACATACGTTTTTATAGATTATATACATGTACATGTAGTGGCTCTTATACAGCTGTTAATTGGGATTACATACAGCTGCTAATAGGGATATATACAGGTGCTAATATGTGGGATAGATGCAGATGCTAATAGGGGATATATACAGATGCTACTAGGGGATATATACAGATGCTAATAGGGGATATATACAGATGCTAATAGAGGATATATACAGATGCTAATAGGGGATAGATACAGATGCTAATAGGGGATAGATACAGATGCTAATAGGGGAAATATACAGATGCTACTAGGGGAAATATACAGATGCTACTAGGGGATATATACAGATGCTAATAGAGGATATATACAGATGCTAACAGAGGATATATACAGCTTCTAATAGGGATATATACAGGTGCTAATATGTGGGATAGATACAGATGCTAATAGGGGATAGATACAGATGCTAATAGGGGATAGATACAGATGCTAATAGGGGATAGATACAGATGCTAATAGGGGATAGATACAGATGCTAATAGGGGATAGATACAGATGCTAATAGGGGATAGATACAGATGCTAATAGGGGATAGATACAGATGCTAATAGGGGATAGATACAGATGCTAATAGGGGATTTGCATTTGCAGCTGCATTTGCTAATAAGGATATCTTGAGTAGTACGAATACATGTGCAGTCAATCACAGTACAAGTTCTTAATATGTCGCAGGGCAATTTTTATCAAAACTTATTTAAAGTTGAATAAGTCATATCTAATCACTGCTGCACAACAGAGTCAAAGTCTAAGTTTTTTATCAGTTCTTTTTGTTTATTTACCTTTTCAGCACGCTATCGAGGGACCAGCTGCAGAGCCGGTGCACTTTTGCAAATGGGCGACCTGGATGGCGCGACCTACCGTGCAGTCCGCCCTACTCGCCAGGTTATAACCTGCCGCCTGGAACGTTTCTGTGAGCAGTTTTGCCTTGTTGAGTCAGTCACGTGTCTAGCATAAAGATGATCTAGGGACTAGCAGAGAGTCATAAAGATTATCTAGGGACACTAGCTTTAAAGTTCAAAGTTGGCTTTTTTAGACTCTGTAAGAAAGGCTCTCAAATGCTTCAAGAATCAGCCTCTTAACTAGTTAAAGATCGCTTTCTGGTGCCTTAGAACTGTCCTTACATTCGTACACTTTGTGCTTCACATTAAAAAGCATATTTGCAAACAGACTAAATCTTGCTTAAAAGTCCTTTCCTCAACGACTGCTCCACCGGTGTTTCACAGAAGTTATGGGAATTTCGGTATAAACTGCACTCTTATTGCGGTAAATTCTATTGTGTAAGCACCTTTTCGCGTTAAGCTTGCAGTCTAAATCTGTTAAACTTGCCAAGTTAAATTTAGCTTCACAAAAATGCTTACAAAGTCTGTACTTCAGCCTTATCATCATATCGCGATAATAATTTTGTATTTAATTAAATATTTATTCAAAAGATAAACTCCACTACCAGTTAATTGTAACACAGGCCTTGGTTTTAATAAAGCCTCCTAACTAAGTGCTATAAAGTGAATATATGCACCCGATCTTTGTCACTGTGCAGCTAATCATTTTTAGTTCCATATTCGTTGAAGACACTATTTGAACTTTACAGGACCCTTTCCTAGGCTCTCATTTCTGTTACTAGGTCGCTTCGTTTTGTTGATCAGCTGTGTAACCCCCTATGTTACTGTCCCTAGGTCATCCTTATAGACCTCACTGTTACTGTCCCTAGGTCATCCTTATGACCCTCTGTTAGTGTTTTTAGGTCATTCGTATGACCATCTGTAGATGTCCCAGATTATTTACATGACCCTATTTGTTACTGCTATCAGTACTGTTCGCTTATATGACCTTCTCTATGACTGCCTCAAGTCATGCAGCAGTTTCCACGGCACCGTGTCACAGTTGAGTCTGCCAACACAATCCCACAGGCCAGTGCTGTACTCCAATCAGGGCTGCCGGCTCATCTCCACCATGAAGTGGGGCCTGGTGCCCTCCTGGGTAGGCCGAGACACCTCAAATTTCACTCTCAACATGTCGAACGCTCGAGTTGAGACGCTGATGGAGAAGGCCAGCTTCCGTAATCTTTTACTGAATGGCCGTCGTTGCGTTCTACTTTGCGAGGGCTTCTACGAGTGGAAACGGCCGAAGCTGGGCCCCGGGGGCCAGAAGCAGGCCTACTTCTTCCACCCGCCCGGCTGGCTGGAGCGGGACTGCGGCGAAAAGCCGCCCAACCTCATGTTCATTGCGGCTCTATTCGATGTGCACCAGGGCATGGTGAGCTCTATGGTTTCTTGCTCGGTACTTCCGGATAAGAACCTCAGGCTGGGCCATACCCTCCCATCCCAGATCCTCAGTTGCTGGTCCAGCCTCCCAGATCCTCGAGTGCTGGGCCAGCCTCCCAGATCCTCAGTTGCTGGGCCAGCCTCCCAGATCCTCGAGTGCTGGGCCAGCCTCCCAGATCCTCAGTTGCTAGGCCAGCCTCCCAGATCCTCAGTTGCTGGGCCAGCCTCCCAGATCCTCGAGTGCTGGGCCAGCCTCCCAGATCCTCAGTTGCTGGGCCAGCCTCCCAGATCCTCAGTTGCTGGGCCAGCCTCCCAGAGTGTCAGTTGCTAGGCCAGCCTCCCAGATCCTCAGTTGCTGTATTAAATGTTGTTGCTATTAAAAAATATAATTCCCTCTTCCCCACCTCGCCGAATCCTCGCCCGTCCCTCAGCCAGGTGAGCCAGATCTGCACAGCTTCACGGTGATCACTGTGCCAGCCAGCGAGACTGTCAGCGACATTCACGATCGAATGCCAGTAAGTTGATGCCTTATTTAAATCTGCATTCAGTCTACTGTTCTACTGTCATATTGATCAGTTAGTTGTGCCGAATTTCGCAGGCTATTCTGCAAACGGCCGATGGAATCACGGATTGGCTTCAATCTGATAATCCGAAGCGGGTGAGGCTAATAGTGTGACTGTATGACACTTATATTTCCACTAGTTATATTTTTTATCTATCTAAATTACCTTTGTAAGGCCTTGGCCTGTCTTCGTCCGGTGACAGACATCTGTTTCTACGCTGTTTCTTCGCACGTAAACAGTACTCGGAACAATGATAAACTTTGCCTACAACCTGTTAAACTGGAATCCAGGTAAATGCTTAATTTGTTAGCTAACTTAGTGTCTCCAATTTTATGCCTGGGAAGCACTCAAAAAATTAATTGTTTATGCAGGCTGGATAGAGCTTGCGCGTGAGCCAAAGAATTCTAAACCTAGCTACGAGTAACAAGACTTGCTAAGTTAAAATTCCTGGGCTCAGCTTCACTCTACGAGTACTTTGGCCAGCTATCCAGATAGTGTATGAATGACTCATCGCTGTACAAGAACGAATTTACTTAAGCCGGTCATTTTTATTGTCGAGACATATTTTCAACTAGCTCGTACACAATCAGTTGGTTTGGCAGATTCAGGCGGCTTTTTAACTGATGTCAACATTTTATGCGCCGTTTTAGATGGGTACCTCTCATTTCGCCGATTCTCGTTTCGCCGATTCTCGTTTCGCCGAATCTCATTTCGCCGATTCTCGGTTCGCCGAATCTCATTTCGCCAATTCTCGGTTCGCCGACATTCTCATTTCGCCGATTCTCATTTCGCCGATTCTCGTTTCGCCGATTCTCGTTTCGCCGATTCTCATTTCGCCGATTCTCGGTTCGCCGAAATTAGTTTCATAACCATCTGGACATTAGACCATAGACAACTACACTAATGCAAGTGTGATTTAGATGTCTATGGCTTGAAAAAATAAAGTATTGTATTGGTAATATAGCTTTTTGCAGCCCATTTGGGCTTACGGGCTATGGTCTAATGTCCAGATGGTTATGTATCAGATTAAACATGCCTTTTGAGGGAGTTATTTGTATAAATCACGAGGGCCTGAGGCCCGAGGGATTTATGAAAATAACTCCCGAAAAAGGCATGTGTAATCTCGTATAAACCATAGACATAAAGACTTTATGGGATATTATTGAATATTACCAAATAAAATCCCGGAGAACGCAAATATTGTCACGGAAAGTCTTTATTTCTATGGATTATGAAACTAATTTCGGCGAACCGAGAATCGGCGAAATGAGAATGTCGGCGAACCGAGAATCGGCGAAATGAGAATGTCGGCGAAATGAGAATCGGCGAAATGAGAGGTACCCGTTTTAGATATATATCAATTTACCTTATATTTTATAATCGTTTGTCTGTCTGTCTGTCTGTCTGTCTGTCTGACTGTCTGTCTGTCTGTCTGTCTGTCTGTCTGTCTGTCTGTCTGTCTGTCTGTCTGTCTGTCTGACTGTCTGTCTGACTGTCTGTCTGTCTGTCTGTCTGTCTGTCTGACTGTGTCTGTCCGTCTGTGTCTGTCTGTCCGTCTGTGTCCATATCTATATTTCAATAGAGGCAATGTGTATCACCCCCTGTGACCCACGGTTCCACCCGCCCAGTGCCCCGCAAACGGCAGCAGTAACGCTAGACAAATGGCTGCCAGCCGCGTCATCGAGGCCGACGGCAGCGGCTTCGGCATCGGCAGCCAGTAGTGCGTCGCCGCCTCGTTATCAGCAGAATCCGAAGCCGCCGCCACCGTCGCCAAAGCGCCGCCAGCCGCAGCCGCCGCTGCGGGACACCGGCCTAACTCGGTGGATTCGCGCTAGCAGAGTCAAGTCAGAAACGGAAGCTTCATCCAAAGCTGAGGCGGAAGAAGAAACAAAGCCGGCCGTGAAGAAGCCGCGTCTCGAATAAAATTATTCATTTGAGACTTCACTTCGGTAAGACCGATTCCGATAAAAACTCTACTGGACTTGAAAGTCGACAGTTCCGCTTTTTTGCTTTTAATCTTTGTTTTTTCGAGTTTTCCCCTGCTTCACATATGGTGCTGCTGAGCCAATGCTGGCATTTTAGTTGGCCGCCGTTGAGTTGGGGGTCGCCATTTCGGGGGTGGGAGCATTCCCATTCCCTCGCCTGTCCGATTTCAATCGGCGTCTCCAGCTAAAGCTCATTCCCTGTCCACTAGGGGGGGGGGGCGTAATCCCGGGATCCCGGAAAAATTCCGTTATGAAGACAGCCAACCGTGTGGAAAACTTTACATTTCGTTAGATGCTAAAAATAGCGCAGGTCAGTGAATTTATCAGACTATAGCGTGACACTAATATTTTTATAGCCCAGGAATCGGCAAAATCCGGCCCACCAAGCCTCTCTATCCGACCCTCCGTGCCTTCACATTCTTCAAACTTCAAACTTCACACTTCACACTTTAAAATTCACAAACTTCAAACTTAATATCACAATGGTGATCCTCCGTCCCACTCAAGGTTTGTGTCTCTTCTCAGCTCAGCAGCTTTCCCTCCTCTTCTCTCCTCTCCTTCTCTCCTATCTCTCCTCTCCTCTATCCTCTCCATCTGGCCCTTGTCGTAAAAAGTCTGCCAACCCCCGATATTTAGCAATGGCCAATGATAGGAAACTAACAGATGGAGCAAATAACTCAATTTAAGTTTGCAACGCTTAGTGTATGATATACAGCAAAACACAGGATGTATTTATGTGCTTCATGAAGAATGGTATTGCGGTAGCCTCCATTCCGGGATCAGTACAAGTCAGGACCCCTACTCTCCACTATAGTATTGTTGTTTCCCTAAACAAACAGCTAGGCCTAGGGAACCATGCAATTATAATTAAGCATTTGCTATTACAATAGCTTGAAAGCATTTTTGGTTAAAATTTTTGTTCTCATCTGCTTCATCAAATACATTGCGCATTTAGGCGGGTGAACAGGCCGGTTTGTGTCTGTTTGTTTAGATTAAAATAATGCAATAATGCTTTTTTAGCTGACTGAATTTCAATCTTTAATTTAAAGTCGACCCAAGGATAAGATAAGCCTTATCGCTCGTATATGAATGCTCGTAAAGCATCGCAATGCTATACTATCGTTATTTGTCAGGTACAGAAAAGTGCAGCTTGACAGGTCGTCTACCCCGGACGCACCATGCAAGGACTCCTAAAAATAGCATCAACTGCTGTCTCTCAACTGCTGTGATGCTATTTTTAGAAGTCCCTGGGCATACAGGGGGGAGAGCGCGTGGGGGGGGGGGGTCCGCCCCCACCCCTCTTCGGGCCGCTAAGGTTTTTAATGGGGGCCTGGGGGGTGGCCTGCCCTCCTTGCTGCTACCTTTCAACAACTAACCCCCCCCCGTCTTAAAAAATCCTGGTCTCGTAGTCCTACTCACTTGGACTGCTAAATGTTATTGAAGTGACAGATGACTCATAAAAGTGCGTGTTTTTGCTATATAGGTCAGTCTGTCTGCTGGTGTCAGCCCACGCACGAACTATGCTAGTTAAACTGTCTATTCAAGTTTTCCTGCCCTGTCTGCCTGCACTCCCAGTACACACACACACCACACACCACACACACACTAAAGTTGACGTATCTGAGTTGGTCACGCCATTCTTGCTTACCATTTGCCCAAGGTCTACTAAAAGTTACTGTTGTATCAGGACGAACGCTCGTACGAGTAAATATTGCAAAATTATTTGAAGGCCCGCTTGTTTGTATTGCAGCCAAACTTTAAATGCTTATAACTCCGGATCTGTGGCACTTAAAATGATAATTAATTTTTCGCCAGGTTGTTCGAAACAATCTACAAATCTACAAATCTACAGATAAATACGAGATCTAAGTGAAATATTCAGCCAAGCAACATAAATATTACGAGTAGTTTTTTCGTCTTCTAAAACAGTACATAATAGCATATACGAGTATTAGGGTTAGTAAAAAAACGTTGTCATGACAGCTAAAGTTATGGAATAATATATATATATATTGCACCTAAATTTCTTCATCCTTTGTTGAATTAGTAGCAGTATGTCTGCATAAAAGCATAGCAAGTTTTAAATGAGTTACCAGGTTGCCTACGAGCTATAATGACAAATACTTTTAATGCATGTATATTTAACAGGTTAAGACTTTTAATAAATTATAAATAGACCTATTTTAGAGCTTCTGAGCCTTCAATGGAAGTGCAGGTTTCTTTAAAACAGTTGAATAGGATGCTTTTTGAAGGCAAGCATCACTAAATACGAGCTACATGTAAACAGGCAGGCCTTCAAATAATTTAGCAATATTTACGAGCGTTGCGTCCTGTTACAACGCTAACTTCTACGAGCGTACTATTCCTTGACATTCCCTTTCTTAGCTGGCTCTGTGTGGATTAGGTGGCGTTGATTCTTTATTGTTATCAATATACATTGAGGACAGCAACAGCAAAAGCAGTATTCTAGACGCAACGTGAGCAGTCAATTGAACAACTTTTCAATCGCTTTTTAGACTCAGATGCAAGAACAGGTTAGGGTCAGGTGTCAGATCCAATCCGGAAACCAAAAGAAACACTCCATAAATAGCCTAAAGATAAGCTAAACTTGAGAATTTTGACTTTTTTGTAAACTTAATTGCTCAATTATGTTAATTCTACTGTTTGAGTCTCTAAGTTTCTGTTAGGCAGCAGCAGATATGTTTACTGCTGCGGATTGATTTAAAAAAACAAATTTCAGTTTTGTTTGAATGCCATTGTACAATGAACAATTTATTTTATATAACAAAGCATAAATATCCATACATAAAGTGATACAGATTGCTGTAAATGATCGCTGAATAGACATTCAGATAAATACTCTTAGAATAGTAAATTATGACCACACTACATTTCCTATTTAAATGGAATTCTATAGAAATTGTTTTCTGTATCTCTGAAGTACTTGTAATTTTTTAGGTACATGTAATTGTTGTACCTGTGGTTGTCCTGCTGTACAGCGCAGTGACTTGGGCTCCGTCCTCTCACTTAGAAGCCTTCTTAACTTTAGTAGCGTAGGTAGTGCTGCCACCAGTTCCTTCAGGTCTCGGCCTTCGGTGAGGTGAGCTTCCCGTCGGAACGAAATAATGAAGTCAACGAACACAGCACGACGTGCAGATTTGCAGCTCAACGTATAAGGCGTCTCGTCAGCAGCACCTGCCGGGCTTGGATGGTACAGGGAGGGCTGAGTTAGCCTCTCGTAGACTTGGATTGGTTTGGTCGGGTCTCAGTCGGAGCAATAGGAACAGAATCAATGTGCGCAAAGACTCGGACACTCGGGACTTAGTCACACGCGGACGTAGAACTCGAGGTTGAACAGAAGGAAGACTCCTTGACGGAAACAAGGGGGAGAGGGCTCCTATTTATAGCCGGGAAATTCCCACGCTCCAGACCTCGTGACTTGTTCTATTTTTAGAACTGACGTCACTCGAGAGTCTTGGGCAGGGTACAAGCGCGCGGAAGACCTCGTGACTTGTTCTATTTTTAGAACTGACGTCACTTGAGGTCCCCGGCCAGAGTACACGCGGCTGTGACTCAGTTGCTATTTTTAGCAACATGAGTCACTCCTCTCCTTAGAGAAGGGAAGGGTCCGAAAGCACGTGACTCACCCGGTAAACAGGGCCAACGAGTGCAGTAAACATGTTTACTGCACTTTAAGACTCAAAGAACGCAAGAACTGTCATGTGACTTGCTCACAAGACAGGGAAAACGGGACGGGAGCGAAACAGAGACAGCCCACAGTCGAGAGACTGAGGGCTGAGAACGGAAACGCAACAGGGCGGAAAGGACACGGGGGCAACAGGCAAGCGAAAGGAGGGCGGGAAGCTGACCAGCGGCAGACAGCAACCCAAAGGGAGGGCGAGGGAACGGCTGACAAGGGTGACGCCTAGCCATAAACTAGCGGCTCACTACACTCTCCCCGTTCAAATAAAGAGGCGGAGTGAAGGCGGAGCGCGCCTTTATTTAAAAAGGTAAACTGCAGAAAATAAAATTTTGATTGGCAAAAAGGTGGTAACTTTGGCAGAATAGCAGAAGAGGGTGGGTCAGGCCCATGATTGCGACCCAAAACGCACGGCGGGGGCGCCTGCCCGCATGAATTCAGCGCCTAAATACCGGGGTGCTTTAAATAATAGCAGGGCCCGTGGGGGAGAAAGGGGATACCTGAGCAGGTATGGGGACGTAAAAATAGAGGCCGCAATCGGACTTAAACGCGCGGCTGGGCGAGAGCCGTAAAACTGCCCCATACGGTATTAGTGGAACACACCAAATGCAGACGGGGGGGCGCCAGCCCCAAGAAAGCAAGAAGCGCCTAAATACAAAGGGATGCGGGAGTTCTTGCAGAGCCCTGGGGAAGAAAAGCAAGGGACTGGCCAGAGGCCTTCAAAGGGTTATCATCAGCTTGAGCACAAATGGCAAATGCTGCTCACAAAAGGAGAAAATTAAATGGCGCGATTGCGCAAAATTCGCACAGTTGCTATGGGCGCTAAGTCAGTGGCGCCGAAGGGTTTCGCACTAGGCTGCTTCCTAAAATCAATCAGTCCGCCCTGCCGCAGTTCATTATGATCTCGGGCACTGCCGGTGTGCGCCCAGCAATTTGCCCAGCGATTAGCTGAGCTACAACGCGCGCTGTCTCAGGGTGCGGTGGTCGTCTGAGCGTGGGCTCGGCGAGTTGGTGAGTCCAAACCCGTCAGGTCGATGCAGACGGGAGCGGCAGTTCGCGGTCGGCGCTGCCCCTTGGCTTCGGGCTTGGTGTCGGTCGTGGCGGGCTTGGGTCGCTCCCGGCTGGTTTCTGCGGCCTCGCGTGCTTGGTCGGCCTCGACCTGGCGTCGGATTGTCGCGATTCCTTGGGCGACAGCTTCCGTGCTGGCTGTTGACGCAGCCGCCTGTCCTCCTGATGAGGTTGGCGCTAGACGACGGACGACGGCCGGGTTCTCCGAGGGCGTCCCCTCGGCACCGGCGGTCCGGTTGTGCCCCGGTCGGCGTCGACGTCTGCGCCTCCTTGACGGGCGGTGGTTCTCCTCCGGCAGCGGCGTAGCTCCGCCGTCCTGGCGGAAGCCGAGCCGGAGCTGGGGAGGAATGCGATGAGCCTCTCGGTGCTCGCCAGATTCGAGCTGGCCGGCCGCTGCGCCGATCGGAGGCCCCGGTTCAACATAGTAACGGGGTCGATTGAGGCGAGCCTCAGTAGGCGGCGAGCGCTCAGTGCGCTTAGCAATACGGCGCGGTTGCATTTCTGCGCTGAAATTCGTTTTAGTTTGTGCGCGGATGCGGGCGGTGCGGCTAACGTAAGTTTTAGCCCTAGGATTAATAATCAGCCTCTCAGGCTGCCTACGGTTCCTAGCCGGCCTACCGGCATCTACAGTTCCTAATGACGCTTCCACCGGAGTGGTGCATAGCGACGGCCCAGGGGTCTGGACCACAGAAAAAGCAGCACTGGGGGCGGGAGCAGAAACGGGCGGAAAAGAAACAACAGGCGTAGACGCATCAAGAACAGGCTCATGCAAATGACATTCACCATACGGCACTGGCTCACGCCGAAGTGCACTTGCCTGGTTCGCTGGTGTCGTGACCGGTCCACCTCCTGGCTGCACCTCCGGGATCGCCAAAGGCCGGAAGTGCCATCGGAAGGCCGGCCTTGCGTCGTAGCCGTTATCATCATCGTCGTCGGGGTCGTCCTGGTCGTCCTCGGGAATCGGCGTCAGGGTCGCGGGTCCTGCGCCGTCGGGGACGTCGGGCGGTCGCCGACGCTTCTTCGGTTTGTCGACTTCAGGATCGGAAGTCCTCGTGTAATCGGCGTCAGGCACGAGTAGGAGGTTCCGGCGATGGACGATTAGTTCGTCTCGTCTGGCTCTCGGGTTGGGCAGTCTCCGTCGAATCTTGTAGACGACCTCGCCCTTGGGCTCGACGACTTCGTATAGGGCTTTGCGAGGTCGATGAAACTTCGCCGCCTCATCCGGTTCGAGTACCGGGTTGTTGAGGAAGACCAGATCGCCGGGTTGGAGCTTCTTGGCGACGGGCAGGTTCGAGTAGTGCTCGTCTCGCAGTTGCTGATGCAGATGCAGGCGCTCCTTGGCTAGCTCAGTCGCCTCGTCCAGGCGACGTTGGAAGTCCTTGACATAGTCGGGCAGGTTGGCATACTCGGGCAGCTTCTTTAGCGAGTTGTCGATCGGAAGTCGGAAGTCACGGCCGAACACCAGGTAGTGAGGCGTGAAACCTGTCACCGGGTGCACGCTGGAACGGAGAGCCATCAGACAAGCTGGGAGGAAGGTGTCCCAGTCGTTATGGTTGCGCTCGAGCAGACAGGTGAGGACACTCTTCAGCTGTTTGTTGAGGTTCTCGACTTGTCCGTTGGAAGCTGGATTGTACGGTGTTGTTGTCGTATGCCGAATGCCAAACAGGTCGCAGAACTTCTTGAAGGCGGAGCCGGTGAAGTTGGTGCCTTGATCGGTGTGAATCCAGCATGGTACACCGAACTCGGGGATGAAGCGCTCCTGCAGAAGCTTGATGACTGTTTTGGCTTTCTGGTTTCTCATCGGGTAGGCGAATGGATACTTCGACGTCGCATCGCACAAGGTCAGGATGTAGCGGTTGCCGCTCTTGCTCTTCTGCGCGATTGGTCCTACTACATCACAGTGGATTCTACCCAGAACTTCGCAAACTGGGAAGCTCTGGACCGGAACTCTCTCTCGCCGTCGCGATTTACTTTCAAGGCAAGTGCGGCACTTACTGATGAAGGTCTTGGTAGCACGGGCTAATCCGGGTCTCCAGAACCGTTCTCGTAGCCGCAGTAACGTCTTCGTCTCGCCGAGGTGTCCACACAGTGGCGAACTGTGGAGCTCCTGGAGCACCTGGGCGTCAAGGGCCTCAGGCAGAACAACCTTTGGCGGCTGCTGGCCATCGGACAGGTCAATCAGCAGCAGGCCGTTGTCCTCCTGCAGGTTCTCGTAGTATCCGAGCAGGTTCCGCTGCTCCTTCTTCAGTCGCAACCGGGCGTCGAACTCAGGCTTCGGGCTTCGTTCTCGACCAAGTTGAGCACGTAGCTGATGGCTCGATCAGCGCGCTGGGCTTCAACGAACTGTTGGCGAGTCATCGGCAGCTTCAGAAAATCAGTGAGCACAGCGCGGCATGGCTGAGGGGTCCGGATTCCCGCAGTCTCCGCTTTAATGGCTCCAGGTCGATCACACGGCACCGTCTTGTCGGCGTCAGGATTAGGTCGCTCCGAGGGACTTTGTCTCACAACGTCGGCGTACGTCCGTTGATCTCGATTCGAAGTTCTCTTCATCGCTCTCAAGACAGAAAAATCCGCAGATGGAGCAGCGCGCATGCCTCCACTGCATAGCACAGGCGACTCTTGGCTGTAGGGCGGGACGCAACACGTGAAGCACGCTTCGTCGCAGGCAGCCGTAGCCGTCGCTCAGTCGTCGTCAAAATTGGGTGAGTCTTCTCCTGCACTGGGCGGTGTCGCAAAGGGGGACTCGACTTTCCGCACAGGCGATGAGCAGCTGTCTGTCGGCCCGGGGGACAGAGCTTCGACCTTGCAGCTGGCGCGAGATTCTGGCCTCTGTCAACACGGCGAGAAATCCCAGCGAAAGGCTCGGAAGGGTTGTAGTTAAATTGCTTGCCTGGAGTTGCGTTGCGGGCCGTCATCAGAAGGGCTGCTGGTGCGGTGGCCTTTGAATCTTGGTCCGGGGGCGTCTCCAGAGTCCGAGACCTGTAGTCTTGGGCGTCGTCAAGGAGGTCTGTGTCCACAGTGGCCTCAAGGTCTTCGTCCAGGTTGGTCTCCAAATTGCAGCGGGCGGCATGGGCATCGCGGCAGAGGGCTGTTGTCGCAGTGGCCTCTGAGTTGTCGTCCAGGCCGGTCTCCAGGCGTTGACTGCAGCGGTGGGCGTCGTGTTGGAAGGCTGCTGGCGCGGTGGCTTCCAGGTCTTCGTCCAGGTCAGTCTCGGCCTCCAAGCAGCGAGATTGGACTGTCTTCTGGAGGGCTGCTCTGGCAGTGGCCTCGGGTGTCGGGTCCGAATCCGGTTCCAGGTCGTGGTTGTCACCGGGTCGGGCTGCAGAACCAGGTTGCTCTAGCAGTCGGCCATGCTCGCAGGAGATCGGCGGCGCCTCCGGTCTTCTTGACAGGGCATCAGCGTTGGCGTGGTCCTTGCCTTTGCGGTGGTTGAGCTGGAAGCGGAACTCGCTTAGGCGTTCGATCCAGCGGCCTAAAATACCTGTGGCCTGAGTCTGGTTCAGTAACCACAGTAAGGCCCGATGATCGGATCGAACTTCAAACTTCTTGCCAATTAAATAATGACGGAAATGTCGCATAGCGTCCACAATTGCAAGCAGCTCTTTTTTCGTGACCGTGTAGCGCTTCTCAGGATCGCGAAGTTTACGGCTAAAGAATGCAATTGGACGTTCGACGCCGTCGGATTGCAGTTGTCCAAGGCAAGCGCCTATTCGAATATCAGAGGCATCCGTGTCGAGGACAAACTTCACAGCAGGATCAGAATTAAATTCAGGCAGAGCGAGAACTTCAGTAGAACACAATTTCTTCTTCAAAGTGTCGAACGCTAACTGATGCTCGGGAGTCCAATGCTGCCGCAGGCTGCCAATGTCCTTTCGCGTCAGGGCATGCAGCGGCGCAGCCACTCCAGCGTAGCCGTCGACAAACTTGTGGTAGTAATTGGCGAGGCCTAGGAATTGTCTCAGTTGAGTAACGGACTGTGGCACGGGCCAATCACGGATCTGCGCAATCTTGTCCTCACAGGTCTTCAGGCCGTCGGGAGTCACGACGTGACCTAAATAATGCAGCTCCTTGAGGAACAAATGACACTTCTTCGGTTTCACTTTGAGTTTGGCTGCGATGATGCGCTGGAGTACAGTTCGCAAGTTATCCAGCTGTTCCTCGAAAGTCACTGAGTGCACCACGATGTCGTCCATGTAGCCAAGCGCAGTCTTTGGCGTCAGGCCGTCCAGGAGCTTATTGATGCAACGCTGAAAGCTGCCGGGACTATCGTGGAGACCCATCGGTAGAACGTTAAAACAGAATTGGCCGCGGTCGATCACTGAGAATGCCGTCAAGTGCTGGTCGCATTCGCGCAGCGGGATTGCCAGAATCCTTGAGCAAGGTCCAAGCTAGAATACCACTGAGCACCACGAAGCTTCGCGAAGGTTTCCTGGATGTGCGGGAGCGGATACGGGTGATACACACACCTGTCGTTGAGAGCTCTGAAGTCGTGGACTAGTCGGATGTTGCCGTCCTTCTTGGGCACGATGAGCATTGGCGAATTGTAGCTCGAGTAGGCAGGGCGAATGATGTGCTTCGCCAGCATCTCGTCTAGCAGGCGTCGAGCTTGTCCTTCAGATGAGGCGGGATTCGGCGTGGTGGTAGCGCAACTGGTGTCCGGTCCTTCAAGATGATCTCGTGGGTCACCAGGTGAGTCAGGCCGGCGTCTAGCAGGTGCTTGGAGAAGGCCGCTTGACATTCAACTAGTAGATCTCGCACTCGCTGATGTTGTTCTTTGGACAATTCGCTGTTGATCTCGACTTCATCTAGCCATGCTGTGCTGGACTCTTCAGAGTTCTTCGGGAGGTGTCGCACTTCAGGTTCGGGCGTCTCGCTCAAGTACATCAGGTCGGCAGTTCGGAGTGGCGTCGCAACACCAACACGGATACCGGCTTGCAGGAACACCTCGCTGTCGGCGGTGTTGACGACCTCAATGTAGCCGCGACCTTCAGGCATCGTCATCAGAGCAGGCGCTGCTTCCAGAGCGTTGCAGCTGGGATGCAGCCTCGACTTAACCAGCTCGACAATTGATGGCGATCCTCGATTCTCGGAATGGCCGTCATCCAATCTGACGGGAAGCAGCGCTGAACTTCTAGGCGGCAGGGTGCACTTCTCGGAGGTGTACACTCGGCAGGTTTGAAGCTCACGACGCGAATAACGAACAGGGATACACGTGCCATTGTTGAACGTTAGCATTCCTTGAGCGAAGTCCAAGTTCTGGCAGTGCTCTCGCATAAACGATACGCCAAGCAAATTTTCACAATCGGAGACCGTGACGAGGAATTCGGTGTCCGCGACGACATCACCAAACTCCACGGGGATGGTCACCTTACAAGCAAGTGGGAGCTGCGTCCCATCATACATAGTTACGCAATCGGGATTAGCATGCAATATAATACAACGAGGCATCCGACGTCTAATAGCGGCCCAGGTTGACGAACCAAGAAAGTTTTTCCGGCTGCCGCTGTCTAGCAAGAAAGGGACCTCTCGACTCGCAACTCGACCTGTGACGTACGGATCGGCCTCACGCGCATGGATTTTTTGATTCGGGGAGGTGTCCACGAAACCTCCGCACTCCGCGTCACTTACTGACGAGCGACTGTCGGACTGGGCATTGGCGCCTGCACAGCCGACATCCTCTTCTTCTGGTGACCTCTCGGAGTCTGCCAAGTAGCCTGGGCTTGGACCTCGCGGAGGGCGGTGCCGTTGTCGCTCTCCGCCTGGCCGTTTCCCTGGTTCTGGCGCGTCGGGCACTGGGTGTTGCGATGACCGGGCTGTCCGCAGCTATAGCAGATTATAGCTCTCTTTGGCGGGCTGGCTACCTGCTGTTGGTCACGCTGCACCAGGTGATCCAGCATTCGCTGCTGCTTCTCAATCAAGTCGGTTAGAGTCAGCAAGGCTTGGGCGGTGACGTCGGTTTCGGGTCGCCGTCCTCCTCCCCGTCCAACATCCTAACCGGGGGTTGAGCGGTTCGTTGCGCCAATTCTTTGGCGCCTTCTAGTCGTCGTAGTTCTCGAATCGCAGCAAGAAGATTGTTCGGGCGAACCCAGTACAGCCGTTCACGCAAGTCTGGCGTCGTCCGGATACCAGCGAGAAATTGATCCGCAATCTCCTTCTCGCGGTCTTCAGGGTGCATCCGAGGATACGCACGTTCACCCAGAGTTCTCAGGGCGTCAGCAAACTCTTCTGCTGACTCATTCTTGCCTTGTTGACGACGCCTCAACAGCTCTCTGTACTCATCAGCACCACCATGACGGGCAAATCGCTCAATCAGACGCTGCTTGACCTCCTCGTAGCTGGCGAAACGCGGAAGATTCATACTAAGCAAAGAAGGATATGCAGTAGCCAAATCAAGACTCGCGATGAGGTGTTGCTTCATCTCGAACGGGTCGACTATGCGCTCCATCTCGCAACGCTGCTCGAACGCGGCAAGCCAGACATGAATGTCCTGACTTGGAGTAAACTTCACAATTTTAACTTGTTTACTCACGGGCCGCTCCATCTGCTGCTGCAGAGCTGCCATCATGGTCCTCACGTCCTGGTGCGTGATGTTCCGGCCGATGTTGTCCAGGCCTTGCAGAAGCTCGTCTGGCGGGTCGTCGGACACGTCGCTTCTCGCACCTTGCCTCGGCGTTGGCTGCTGACCAAAGTCGTTGATCGCTGCTGCTGCTGCGGCGGCTTCTGCTGCCGCAGGCCTCGAACTGCTGATGTGCTGATCCAGCCGGCTGCTGCACCGGCTCTCGTCTCGCTCGTTGAACATGTTGAACTCGTCGTAGTCGCTGGCCGATGTCGTTCTCGAAAGAGCGGTTGGCTTGGGTGTGTCGTAGTCGGATCCCACCGCTGCCACCAGTGTTATAGATGGGTTTTTCTCGGGGTGGCCTGGTAGGTCTTTGAATCCCACCGCTGCCACCAGTGTTGTACCTGTGGTTGTCCTGCTGTACAGCGCAGTGACTTGGGCTCCGTCCTCTCACTTAGAAGCCTTCTTAACTTTAGTAGCGTAGGTAGTGCTGCCACCAGTTCCTTCAGGTCTCGGCCTTCGGTGAGGTGAGCTTCCCGTCGGAACGAAATAATGAAGTCAACGAACACAGCACGACGTGCAGATTTGCAGCTCAACGTATAAGGCGTCTCGTCAGCAGCACCTGCCGGGCTTGGATGGTACAGGGAGGGCTGAGTTAGCCTCTCGTAGACTTGGATTGGTTTGGTCGGGTCTCAGTCGGAGCAATAGGAACAGAATCAATGTGCGCAAAGACTCGGACACTCGGGACTTAGTCACACGCGGACGTAGAACTCGAGGTTGAACAGAAGGAAGACTCCTTGACGGAAACAAGGGGGAGAGGGCTCCTATTTATAGCCGGGAAATTCCCACGCTCCAGACCTCGTGACTTGTTCTATTTTTAGAACTGACGTCACTCGAGAGTCTTGGGCAGGGTACAAGCGCGCGGAAGACCTCGTGACTTGTTCTATTTTTAGAACTGACGTCACTTGAGGTCCCCGGCCAGAGTACACGCGGCTGTGACTCAGTTGCTATTTTTAGCAACATGAGTCACTCCTCTCCTTAGAGAAGGGAAGGGTCCGAAAGCACGTGACTCACCCGGTAAACAGGGCCAACGAGTGCAGTAAACATGTTTACTGCACTTTAAGACTCAAAGAACGCAAGAACTGTCATGTGACTTGCTCACAAGACAGGGAAAACGGGACGGGAGCGAAACAGAGACAGCCCACAGTCGAGAGACTGAGGGCTGAGAACGGAAACGCAACAGGGCGGAAAGGACACGGGGGCAACAGGCAAGCGAAAGGAGGGCGGGAAGCTGACCAGCGGCAGACAGCAACCCAAAGGGAGGGCGAGGGAACGGCTGACAAGGGTGACGCCTAGCCATAAACTAGCGGCTCACTACATAATCTGGACTCTAATATAAACTGTACCAACATTTATCTATTTGTCTGCAGGGTACTAAGGTAAAATAACATTAGTATTGAAAATATATATTTCTTTAAAATTAGGCGTGTAAGACTACTTTAGCTATGATGAGTATATATATTCGAAGTTGTAGTTCGAAGTTTGTCTAGTCAGCAGCAGGCCTCCTACTCCCGGTGCACGTGCACGACTGGCACAGGTAGCGCAGAGAGGCGAGCAGTCGGTGTCGCAGTCGCCGCCGACCTCTGTTCGCGTTGCGGATGCTGTGCCTGTCCCGTCTGTCTTCAGCCCTAGGCTGAATCTCCTGTGGGCTGATTAATTCTTGCTCGATACCGTCGCTTCTTGAGTCCAACCTTGGGATGGCCGGCGGCGGCGGATCCGACGTCGCTGCTGCGTATTCGGCGGCCGGCATGGATGGAGTCTCAACCGGCGCCGGCTGCAGCTGCGGCAGCTCCGGAGCTTGCTGATTACTCCTGCATGACGTTGATAGAAGAAAAAGATAGACTTTTAAGGCTTTGACAAATTTGAGGTTTCGAATTTTTATCATTTTATACTTACGCCTCTGATGTATGAGCTTGTTCTTGTTCAGTTTGCTGTTGCTGCTGCACATCCTCTGGCTCATCAACTTCGGGAGCCGGCGGCAGGCGTTGCGCATCCAGAGTCAAACCGTCTCTAAAGGGTGCGGAAATCGCCTTCAAAATTTACATTCATGCATGTGGCTTTAATTGATCAATTTAAGAAAGTTACTGTTCAGTTGATTTACCTTTGCTCAGCTGCTGGCTTCTGTTGTTGCTGGTGCAGCTGTTGCAGCCGTTTCTCTTCCTGACTGCTCTGAGCCGGTGACGAGGAGTGCCGGCCCAGGGTACAGCTGCGTTGCTTTTCTTGCGTTTTTCTGCTTGTGTCAATGCTCCCCTCGCTGTGTCCATTTCGCAAGCTGGCGTCTGGACGTTGCAGTAGCGGCGGTTGTCCTCTGAGCTCAATTCCAGTCACAAAATTAGCTGTGACTTCAGGACTTCTCGCGCACAAGTTAGCTGCATGCTCGTGTCCAGTTGTTTTTTCACCCGACTGGTCAGGCTTCGCAAAAACAGCTGTGGCAGCGGCAAGAAGCTCGGCATTCTCGTTAGCCGCCGCTGCCTGTTGAGCGTCTGGAATCGCAGCTGCGGCGTTGTCTTCATTTGCCGCGGCCTCCTCGTCATTGTCGTCCCCTTTTGGCAGACTGGGTGCCGCAGCGTCGTTTTTGACATCCGTGCCGATCGCGGCTGTCGTACCTTCCATTGCATCGGTTTGGACGCCACTTCCCATCGGCGGTGAGGGACTTCGTACGACTGGCGTCGGAGCCGCCTGCCCTGTTCCAGCCGCTGTGCTGTCTTGTTTACGTTGGAACAGATTGTAGCGAGCTGGAGCCGACTCATGCCTACATACGGACGCGGCGGCGCCCATGACTCTATCTTGGACGTTGTCTGGCTCGCTAGACGACTCTTGCTCATAAGTGTCGACGGCGTCGCTTGTTACTGAACTTCCGGTAACAGCAGAGACTTCAGAGCCATTCTCCGAAGTGGGCGACTCCGATGCCTCGGCTTGGTCTTCGCTAGATGCGTCGTCCGATGCTGCACAGTCAGGACTCGGCTGCGATGCAAAGAGCAACTCCCTGTGCGGCTCAGTCAGCTCAGGAAGACTCGCCGGTCGCTGCTGGCTCGAGCCGGCGCCCAAGGATGAGTCGCTGGTCTCCAACTCGATTCCACGCAAGTCCTGAGCCGAGCGCGGTAGCGAGTTTGTAGACGACGACGGCGTGTTTTGTTGCGATTGGCCTTCTCTGAGTGGAAATGCGTCACCTTGGTCGCTTCCTTCCGCCATACTGGCGTTGAACTGGCTTCTGTTTCTTTTCTAGTAGCTTTTTTACAGTATATAGGAGTTTTGTATACTGTGTACTTTCAGGATCACAAATTCTTTTGGGCCTTTTCATTTATCAAAAGTGTAATGAAGCTCTCCTTATGCTCTGAAGGCCTAGAGCTTTTTTGGGCAACCTAAATATGAAATGATAGTTTTACACACACTTAGTGGGGTCTTATACATGTAGCCCCATGCCCATGTGGTCTGAAGGTTGTGGTTGGCTGTAGGGTATTAGGTCTGTGGTTGGCTGTGGCAGGGAGGAGAGGAGGGAGCGGGGGAGAGAGGGACCACAGACCAAGAAGTGAGAGGGACAGAGCGGGAGAGTCTTGGGGCCCCGCCCCGCCCCGCCCCGCCCGCCTCATCTTTTCATTTTTGATACCCTCCGCCGCCGGAAGTGTACAAGCCCAGACTGTGATCCGTACCTGTATACGCTCCAGTCAAAGCATTTCACATTTACGTTCTGCCAGCGACACTAACTGACCCATTATCACTCTTAGTGTGTTCTGTGGATTCCTTTGCACGCGGGAGTCCACTATGTTTTTACCTTTGACCACACCTCCAAATACACGGCAAGGTCATCGCAGAGTTTATTGCATTTGTGCTATGTAGTGGGGGGAATAAAACAATGGGAGAAAAAGACTCGCCTTCTGCTGTTCAATCCGAGCAAATCTATTTGTTTTTTTTCGGCAACTCATGTCGGCGTGTCATCAAATAAGCCATCAAACCAGTGAATCACACGACTGTTGTACGAATGGCTAATAAGCCTTCACCTGAAGACTTGAGACTGGAAGCATTTAAAATGTGGAGGGGCCAGATACCATTACTGCCCCCACCCCACCCCCGTTCCTACGCCTATTCAGTTCTATAAAGGTGTGAGCAACAGAAGTTGCCGTATGCAGAACGCGCCCAGTTTTGGTTTTGTCTCGCATAGAGACGCCTAACCGCAGTCAATCCTGTGAAACTTGTCTCTGCCTGGCTGAAAGCTTGTAATGAGTGAGTAGGCTGGGTTGGAGGGTAATAGTGGATCGGGAAGGGCTGTGGGTAGCTGTATAGGAAGGCAGGCCTATACCTGTACCAAGGTGCTCTGACGGTATCCCTCAGGCGCCCTCTGAGCGTACAGCCAGCGACCCTATTAAAGCTGGAGTGTGCCAGAACCAGGACTGAGTCTGAGCAGGACGGGACCGTTGGCACGGTCACTATAAAAATGGCGGGTTGGCGAAACAAAGGGTGAAATAGTCCCGGCGAATAGCCCTCCTGCCGCTTCAAAGATAAGAGACTGTCTGGCAAGAGTACCCGGGGTCTAGTTGGGGGGGGAGGCTCCTTCGGGTTGCCACGGCCGTGGGGGCGGTCAAATGACCGGTTTTTTTGGCTTATCTAACCCAGGAGAAGGCACGGGCTTCCCTGATTGGTTCTCTCAACCCCCACGGGCCTCGGGGAGGTTTATGATTTGTACCCGGGGGTAGAGGGGCGGTCGGCCCCAGCATGGATGCCACGGCTCTTGGCCTTCGGGCCTTCCTAATAGGCTAAGGGGTCTATCAAACCTGGTTTTTGGGCACGGGCTCCTGACTGGTTCGTCGAACCGCTACTGTCCCCCGGGGAGGTTTGGTTTTTTTGATACAGCCCTGTACAGTCCTCTATAGTCTAACTTGGCTTTTAGTGTACATTAGTACACTCCCTATCAGGAAACTTATTTATATCTAGTGGCGTAAGAGCCTATTTCAATGGCTGTGGCGCCGGAATTACTTATTTAGTTAGTTAGTTGCCGTATGCAGAACGCGCCCAGTTTTAATCTCTGCAATCTACGCTCATATAGCTTAGTTACTTGTCAACCAAATTTGAGCAGTAGGAGAGAGACGAAGGCAAAGGCCCCGAGGAGCGAAAGTGACCCCCATTCGCATCATGCATTTATTGTGCAATAAGTGCCGAATAAGCCGTGTAAGAAAGGATATTTAAGCCAAAACAGTTGGAGAACAAAAACAGAAGAACAAAAAATCCGAGCAATTGCATGCAGCTCCAAGGCCAACGCAGTGGCGCACTCAGAAATTCTTGAGGGGGGGGGGGCGGGGTGGATCACAGGGCCAGATGACAGAGGTCTATTTTTTTGCCAGCCAGCCAGCAGGGCATGTTTTTTGTAAGCAGTTAGCAATGCGAAAGAGTCTATCAGTCCCTGAGTCCCTACTCACCGCTCTTTTTGGCTTTGACTAATGTCAACCCTCAATTCTGTTTGCTATTCAGCATGGATAGGGACCGATTTAACTGTTGGTTCTGATGCAAAGCAAGAGGCAGAGTTAAGAGAGAAAGGTGGCAATTGGCACGGGCAGGGCCCCAGATTTTTCGTCGCCTTCCCGCACCAAAAAAGCTTCCTGAAAAAATTTTCAGCGGCTTGAAGGGAGGGGGCTGCTTGCTCCCCCCCCCACCCCAGGGCGCGCCTGAGACCAAGCCTTAAAGGGGGGTTTAAAAACCTAGGCGCGGAGGAGGCGAGGGCGCAAGGGGGACTGACGCACCGACGCAGACACCCGCCATAACTACCGCCCTTTAAAGTTTTTCGGTTATTCCACATCAAAGAGATCTCTGGCGAATGCAAGCAGTCCTGCTTTAAAATTATTTTATTATCGCCTGCCAAGCTGTTTGCGGTTTTTATACTCGTACCAGCTTGGACATCGTTGTCTAATTGCACTGTCAAGTCGATTTATGCCGATTCTCGTGTGTGTTTTTCAACAACTTTCACGGTTGAATGAGCCGGGGGTCGCCATCATAAACCCGGAAAATCACAACTCCGAAAACCAAAATAGAGTTGGACATTGCTAGAACTTTCGAAGTTATGATATTTCGGGTTTGTGATTTTTCGGGTTTGTGATTTTTCGGGTTTGTGATTTTTCGGGTTTATGATAGGCGTTGCTATTTTGTTTCTCGGAGTTGTGATTTTTCTGATTTATGATATTTCGGGTTTATGATTTATGATTTATGATGCCGCCGAGCCGAGCCGAGCCGACAACAGGGCCTTGAGTCAGAATAATTTACGTTACTTGGTCTGCGGTCTAGCCATCAAAGATGCCGCAGTGCATCATTATGAAGCTATTCCTACCTTTGCTGCTTTGCCGCCTTTGCAAAACACACTATGGCAGCGAGCACAAAGCACCGAGGAGGAGACCGCCTTAGTATGTTGCATATATTTTGGTAATGAGTGTTGAATGAGTGTGTTCAATGAGCATGGTGTTGCGGAGAGAATAAAAACAGCAAAAGAAAAAAGCAGAGCAATTGAACGTAGCGCCAAGGGCCAAGGCCAAGCCTGAAAAGAGGCTGCGAAGAGGAGCGCGGAGAGGAGGGCGCAAGGGGAAGGTTGGCTTAATATCCAGCCCATGGAGCAGGCCTAGTGTAACGTAGACATTAAACCTGGTTAGTGCTTGCAAAACAATGACCCTGTTCTCTTCTATTTTTCTTTTCTTAATTAGCTTTTTTTCAAGTGAAAAAGCACAGTGGCGGCGCAGGTGGTGGGGGGGGGCAGAGGAGGCTGCTGCCCCCGGGTGACCACGCTCCTACCTCCCTGGGGGGGTGACCACCCTCTCATCCCTCCGTGGGGTCACCCACCATAATTTTTTAGTACGAGCTCGTCATATGCGTTTTTTTCAGAATTTAGTGTAATGCGCTGCTCTAATCCTAAAAATTTGCTGAGGGACCACCCAACCACCTGACCACCCATCCACCGCCCCCCCCCCCTAATCGGAGGTGCTGCGCCGCCACTGAAAAAGCAATAGAAGCGTAAGATTCTACTTGTAATTCCATATTCTAGTCTGTGTATTTATTTACGCTCGTATACATTAAACTCTTGCTATAGAACATTGTCAATCTAAAGTTAATCTAAAAAATTAGTACCATATTGTAATTTAACACTGTTTAATTGTCTGCGTGAAACGCAGAAACGGGGAGGCAAGAAACAAGGCAGAGAGAGAGAGGGTCCTCACGCTCCTGCTTGCTCCTGTGCTTTCAGCCACCGACGCACCCTCCCCCTAACCTGCCCTCCCTTCACTTGGCTCTCCTGCATTCACTTACTCAACTTCATGCAGACGCTACAAAGTGGGGTTAAGAGTTGCTGGCCCATGCAGCTTTCCACAGTTGCTGGGGTCTAGCTAAATGTCTTCTCATCCACTCCTCACTTCGTAAGCCGGGCATACCAGCTAGCGCCGCGCGACAATATACAGTAATATATGGCTTAGCCTGCCTGCCTGTTCGTTGTTTAAAGGGTTTATTATGTCTGTCAAAAAATAAAAAGGAGAGCTGTGGTTCTAGTGGGCGTGGGAATTGCTTGAACAATTAGAATCAATTTTCGTATGATTTGAGTTATTAAATTTCATATGATAACTCTGAAGCTGCATTATCTATAATCTTAAGTCTGACAACAAGTTGCTTTCTGTCTTCACAGACGACTTTTTCAATTTTTCCACTGCCTCAGTGGGCGCATGGTCTATCCAGTAGCATTTGACAGGTAGCCATAGACTCGTTAAATTCAACTCAACTCAATTCTAGCCTAAGTAAGATTATTTTTTTTACTGTAAGCTTCAGTGCTTATCTGTATGTTTGTCTATGAAGAGTAGAACGCAAATTTCCTTTATGAAACCACGGGGTGCACTAATTTGATAATAAACTTGACTTAAACTCAAGTCAAGTGCACAAGAACACGTGTAACAACATATGTACTGAAAAACTAGCTATATATTAGTTGATTTTTCTCAATTTGTAGAAAATAAACAAACAATTTACTATTTATTTACTTAGTATAAAACAGAGACGCTACGTTGAAGACGCAACACAAGGTGCGTCATACTGAGGACACCACACAAGGGCCGCCACACTGAGGACAAAATACAGAGGGCCGCCACACTGAGGACAAAATACAGAGGGCGCCACACTGAGGACACAGCACAAGGGCCGCCACATTGAGGACAAAATACAGAGGGCGCCACACTGAGAACAAAATACAGAGGGCGCCACACTGAGGACACAGCACAAGGGCCGCCACATTGAGGACAAAATACAGAGGGCGCCATACTGAGGACAAAATACAGAGGGCGCCACACTGAGGACAAAATACAGAGGGCGCCACACTGAGGACACAGCACAAGGGCCGCCACATTGAGGACAAAATACAGAGGGCGCCACACTGAGGACACAGCACAAGGGCCGCCACATTGAGGACAAAATACAGAGGGCGCCACACTGAGGACACAGCACAAGGGCCGCCACATTGAGGACAAAATACAGAGGGCGCCACACTGAGAACAAAGCACAAGGGTCGCCACACTGAGGACAAAATACAGAGGGCGCCACACTGAGGACACAGCACAAGGGCCGCCACATTGAGGACAAAATACAGAGGGTGCCACACTGAGAACAAAGCACAAGGGTCGCCACACTGAGGACAAAATACAGAGGGCGCCACACTGAGAACAAAGCACAAGGGCCGCCACATTGAGGACAAAATACAGAGGGCGCCACACTGAGGACACAGCACAAGGGTCGCCACACTGAGGACAAAATACAGAGGGCGCCACACTGAGAACAAAGCACAAGGGCCGCCACATTGAGGACAAAATACAGAGGGCGCCACACTGAGGACAAAATACAGAGGGCGCCACACTGAGGACAAAATACAGAGGGCGCCACACTGAGGACAAAATACAGAGGGCGCCACACTGAGGACACAGCACAAGGGTCGCCACACTGAGGACAAAATACAGAGGGCGCCACACTGAGGACACAGCACAAGGGCCGCCACACTGAGGACAAAATACAGAGGGCGCCACACTGAGGACAAAATACAGAGGGCGCCACACTGAGGACACAGCACAAGGGCCGCCACACTGAGGACAAAATACAGAGGGCGCCACACTGAGAACACAGCACAAGGGCCGCCACACTGAGGACAAAATACAGAGGGCGCCACACTGAGGACACAGCACAAGGGCCGCCACATTGAGGACAAAATACAGAGGGCGCCACACTGAGGACAAAATACAGAGGGCGCCACACTGAGGACACAGCACAAGGGCCGCCACATTGAGGACAAAATACAGAGGGCGCCACACTGAGGACACAGCACAAGGGCCGCCACATTGAGGACAAAATACAGAGGGCGCCACACTGAGAACAAAGCACAAGGGCCGCCACATTGAGGACAAAATACAGAGGGCGCCACACTGAGGACACAGCACAAGGGTCGCCACACTGAGGACAAAATACAGAGGGCGCCACACTGAGAACAAAGCACAAGGGCCGCCACATTGAGGACAAAATACAGAGGGCGCCACACTGAGGACAAAATACAGAGGGCGCCACACTGAGGACAAAATACAGAGGGCGCCACACTGAGGACAAAATACAGAGGGCGCCACACTGAGGACAAAATACAGAGGGCGCCACACTGAGGACACAGCACAAGGGTCGCCACACTGAGGACAAAATACAGAGGGCGCCACACTGAGGACACAGCACAAGGGCCGCCACACTGAGGACAAAATACAGAGGGCGCCACACTGAGGACAAAATACAGAGGGCGCCACACTGAGGACACAGCACAAGGGCCGCCACACTGAGGACAAAATACAGAGGGCGCCACACTGAGAACACAGCACAAGGGCCGCCACACTGAGGACAAAATACAGAGGGCGCCACACTGAGGACACAGCACAAGGGCCGCCACATTGAGGACAAAATACAGAGGGCGCCACACTGAGGACAAAATACAGAGGGCGCCACACTGAGGACACAGCACAAGGGCCGCCACATTGAGGACAAAATACAGAGGGCGCCACACTGAGGACACAGCACAAGGGCCGCCACATTGAGGACAAAATACAGAGGGCGCCACACTGAGGACAAAATACAGAGGGCGCCACACTAAGGACACAGCACAAGGGCCGCCACATTGAGGACAATACAGAGGGCGCCACACTTGGACAATGAGGACAGCATACTTTTTAATCATATAGCTATGGCCTATATTTTAGCATAGGTCTTCCGTGCAGTTTGTTTGCTATTGTATAGACATTAAATGGAGCAAAATGCGTAGAATGGAAAGTGCGTTCTGTGAATTGTAAAAGGTAAAATTGCATTATACGAGCTAAAGTTATATAGTGATAGAGATAGATACATTTCTATGAAAACACAATATACAAGGGATGTTACACTGAGGATACAATATAGGGCTGCCACACCGTGGACGCAACACAGGGGGCGTCACACTGAAGGAACACGGGTGCCACACTGAAGTAACACAGGGGCGTCACACTAAAGTACCACAGGGGCGTCACACTGAAGGAGCACAGGGGCGCCACACTGAAGAAACACAGGGGCGTCACACTAAAGTACCACAGGGGCGTCACACTGAAGGAGCACAGGGGCGCCGCCTTGAGGGTATAACAAAAGGTAGTGCAACACGTACTGGGCTAAGGAGGTGGCTCTCCTTAAAAAAGCTGTCTCTGGGGGGCATCAATCATGCAGGTGAGTCAATTTCTCGTATTTCGGTAGGGCTGCTGCAGGGCGGTCCGAGGACGCAGCGGGGAGGTGAGCGTCGCCCATTCCGCTAATTTCGGTAGGGCTCTAGACCACTAAGCCGTGGATCCTCCCTAGTAAAAGACTATCTACAATGCGATATTCAACAGATAGGGAAGGACAAATGCTGTTTGAAAGTAATTACGATATGAGATATCTTTGAAACGACTACTAATCTTCCACGTTGATTCGTTGCCCAAGGCAGCTGTATGAGTTGCACAGATGCCGCAGCCGAAGCCAGATTCGAGTCGCTATTGGTCTTGGCCGTTGCTGCTCTTCATCTTGATTGTTATGCTGTAGTTGAAACTGCCTTTGATGACCGCGTCTGCTGAGCTGCCAGTTGACTGCTTCTGCGTTCATGACCGAAGGCAGACTGTCGTAACCGCGCAGCAACGACTGCCGCTGGGCTTCGTCTTCCGCTGGCTCATCTATGACGTTGGCCAAGCCGTCAGCCGAGTCTTCCTGAGCTAGCGGTAGGCCGGAGCCGCCGCCAGCGCTACAAACAGTTTGAGAGTCTTTATCAGTTCAGGTGGCCAAACAGGTGCTTTCGTCACAAAGCTTCATTTTCGCAACGTCTAGGCCTAACCGACTAGCATCCATGCACTTTCATAAACCTTAAGACTTTCAGAGAGTCGACGAGCATGATCAAACTAATAGAACGCTGCTAATAGAAATTTATGGTTTTCAACCGCATTCCGGAATAGACTTGTAAAATTACGAGCATGTAATACATGGTTAGTGCTTGTGAAATAATTACCCTATCTCAGACTCACCAGGTTGGTGTCTCGCAGTTTAGCTGTTGGTCACTTGGCTCGTCAAACAACGCGTCTGGTACTAGGTCTTGCGTATCAGGACAGTCGGGCAATTGCAAACCCTCGGCCGAAGCAGATGATGCAGTGGCGGCGCTAGTCGACGATACGGAGCTGCTCTGAGCGCTTTTTGTCGTTGTATTCTGGTCAGTTTGTTCCATTCCGTCTTGTCTACAATACAAGACAAGCTATATGATAAATTATTTTGATAGCTAAAGAAAAAGTATTCAATTCGAGAGAACCCCTAAAAAATTAACAGCAAATTTTTTACCCTTTTGCAATCTGCGTTAGGCTTGAACTCAGCTGCTGCTGCTTCTCTGGGTGCGGCAACGAACGCTGTTCAAAGCGTTCAACCCGAGCGACAACCAACTCTGGGTGTTGGTTGGAATTGATGGGTTTTGGCAACTGCTCCAATTTCAGCTTAATCCCAGCTACTTCGGGACTGTTGCTGGAAGTTTCGTCAGCACCCTTCCGTGAAGCAGGTGGCCGTTCATCTCTTTCAGTTATTTTCAGTTGTTTCGCATTCGGCACGCTGGAAGAGTGATTGAGTTTCAAAACTGGATGGCTAGAATCTACAGATGTTGATGAGCTGCTTGACGTTTCGTTCGTAAGTATGATGCAACTAATCTCTGGGCGTGGGCAATCCCCTTCGATTGCTGAAACATCTCCACTCGGGTTTGGTACATCGACCAACTCAGGCGCAGCCTCCTCTGCCTGGCACTCTGTTCTTGAAACTGTAGTGGTCGGATCTTGCGAAACTGAAGCCGCTTCTTGATTAAGCTCCATGCTGGCTGCAGAACTCTGAGTTGCCAAACATTTTGGCTGCTCCTCCACCTCAACTTCGATGCACGGTGCAGAACTCCGAGCTAACGAATGGTCAGGCTCCTCCATTTGGTGCTCGATGCCCGGTGCAGAGCTCCGAGCTAACGAATGGTCAGGCTCCTCCATTTGGTTCTCGATGCCCGGTGCAGAACTCCGAGCTAACGAATGGTCAGGCTCCTCCATTTGGTTCTCGATGCCCGGTGCAGAGCTCCGAGCTAACGAATGGTCAGGCTCCTCCATTTGGTGCTCGATGCCCGGTGCAGAGCTCCGAGCTAACGAATGGTCAGGCTCCTCCATTTGGTTCTCGATGCCCGGTGCAGAACTCCGAGCTAACGAATGGTCAGTCTCCTCCATTTGGTGCTCGATGCCCGGTGCAGAGCTCCGAGCTAACGAATAGTCAGTCTCCTCCATTTGGTGCTCGATGCCCGGTGCAGAACTCCGAGCTAACGAATGGTCAGTCTCCTCCATTTGGTTCTCGATGCCCGGTGCAGAGCTCCGAGCTAACGAATGGTCAGTCTCCTCCATTTGGTGCTCGATGCCCGGTGCAGAGCTCCGAGCTAACGAATGGTCAGTCTCCTCCATTTGGTTCTCGATGCCCGGTGCAGAGCTCCGAGCTAACGAATGGTCAGTCTCCTCCATTTGGTGCTCGATGCCCGGTGCAGAGCTCCGAGCTAACGAATGGTCAGGCTCCTCCATTTGGTGCTCGATGCCCGGTGCAGAGCTCCGAGCTAACGAATGGTCAGGCTCCTCCATTTGGTTCTCGATGCCCGGTGCAGAACTCCGAGCTAACGAATGGTCAGTCTCCTCCATTTGGTGCTCGATGCCCGGTGCAGAGCTCCGAGCTAACGAATGGTCAGTCTCCTCCATTTGGTGCTCGATGCCCGGTGCAGAGCTCCGAGCTAACGAATGGTCAGTCTCCTCCATTTGGTGCTCGATGCCCGGTGCAGAACTCCGAGCTAACGAATGGTCAGTCTCCTCCATTTGGTTCTCGATGCCCGGTGCAGAGCTCCGAGCTAACGAATGGTCAGTCTCCTCCATTTGGTGCTCGATGCCCGGTGCAGAGCTCCGAGCTAACGAATGGTCAGTCTCCTCCATTTGGTGCTCGATGCCCGGTGCAGAGCTCCGAGCTAACGAATGGTCAGTCTCCTCCATTTGGTGCTCGATGCCCGATGCAGAACTCTGAGCAATGGGCTCTGGTATTGCGGATTCGCCCGTCTCGAGGCTGTAGGTAACAATATCTTGCACTGAACGGGACAGAGAGGTTATGGACTGTGCCGGCGAGGCCTGCTGTGAGGTGCTAACTCTTCCAGGGAAATAATCCTCTTCTCCACCGCCCTCGGCCATTTTAAGGTTAATCTTTAGTCAACTGTAAATATTCTTTCTTTGTAAAACGTTTAGCGTTCTATGCCAAGTGTGCGATATTTAGGTAAGGCTTTATATATACTGTTTAGAGTGAGAATTAGAACACTATCAAATAAAAGTTGAACAAGCTTGTTATTGGATAAGAGATAGAAGGCGACCACAACCACTAGTTTTAGTTAAAAAAAATAGTGAAGTCTAAGCGTGTTGCTAAAAATAAATCGCACTGTACATTAAAGGTAGTGTACTATAAATATTTCTACTGAATATTGAACTAATAAAAAGTACAATTGAAAGCTAAATTGTTTTTTTCTATTATAAAAATGACGATCCATCAGGATCTAGATACTGTAACTAATATTGATTAAGCGATTTTAAAATGCAATGATTTTAAAATGCACAATCAATTAGCTTTTTTTCAAATAAACAAGCAATAGAAGCGTAAGATTCTATAGTTCCTCATCCATTAACTTATTATTAATGCTCCTAGGTAGCGAGTCGGCGTATTTACGCTGGTATACACGTTTGCAGTTTTCCAGCAATGCTGCTGTTGAAGCAAAACGAAGGGTGACTACTGAAATGTGTCTACTTGTCTAATAAACAATAAGCAAAACAGAACGCAAACTATGTGTCCTCAAAATAGTTGCTGATGTGACCATTTATTGTTTAATTTTTGCCATAAGGGCCATTTAAGGCTTTGATTGCTTGTTTTTTTCCATAGGTCGGAAAACTCCGACCCGCCTTGGGTCCTTTGAAACTTCACAATGGCAATCCGGCCCGCTCTCAACGTTTGTGTCTCTTCTCTGCTCTCTTCTCTAATTTTCTCTATTCCATTTTCCCTCTCCTCTCTCCCGTTTCTCCTCTGCTCTACAACAACAACAACAAGGTACTGCTCCCGCCGGCCACGCAGTAGCCAGAAAGGGGGAGCAGTCAGAAAGCGCGTCTCTGGGCCATTGCCCTCAGGAAGTCGCATCCCCTGCTTGGTCCGGGGCGCCAGCGTCACTCAGAAGTCGGTCAGGGTATCGCACCGTTCGCCCTTGGCCTCGCCTCCGCGGTCCCTGCAGCTTGAGCAGCAGCACGTCGTGTAGCGGCTCAGGACAGCGGGCCTCCGACCGGATGACGTGGCCAGCCAGTCGAAGTCGCCGCCCGCGCAGCAGGTCAGAAGGCCGCGTCAGGCGCGCCCTAGTGTAGACCGCGGCATTGGTCTCGCTGCCTGGGCCGCTGCGCACTCCGAAAGCCGCACGCAGCATTGCCGCATGCGCAGCGTCCAGCTGCCTCTCCAAGGCGTCCGTCAGGGTCCATGTCTCGGCGCTGAGGAGAGGAGGAGACCAAGCCTCTGCTCTGCTCTCCTCCTCTCCTCACCTCACCTCTCCTCACCTCACCTCACCTCTCCTCTCCTCTCCTCTTCTCCTCTCCTGTCATCTCCTCTGCATGCATTCATATGCTCTACATGCATATAGGAGAAGCCCTCAACGCTGATTTGTCAATATTCGAGCTACTCGAACTATCTTGATTCGTAGTTAAAAATTTCGGTTCGTGTTAGATCTTATTTAAACAGTAATACGTTGATGATAATGCCTTAGAGTCCTTGTCACATTGTCCTCAACTACGGAAAATAATAAGCACTGACAAGACCCTTGCTTCAGAGTATTGTCGAATAAAAAACAATTTAGTACCATATTGTATTTTTACACTGTTTACTTGTCTGGGCGATTTGAAAAGGCTGCGGGAGGCGAGACAGACAGAGACAGGGATGTGGAGAGAGAGAGAGAGCAGAGAGTTTGTGTGTGGGGGAAGGGGTAGCCATAGTTATTTCTAGCCAACGTTTCCACACGCTTTTACTCATGCAGTGAGCCACCAACCCCCCACTTCACTTGGCTCTAAAGTGGGGGGTTAAGAGATGCCGTCCCAGATTTCCACAGTTGCTGGGGTCTAAGCTAATCGATAAATTCTCTTCCACTCCTCTCTTCGCCATGCCACCAGCACCAAACATGAAAATGCAATACGAGCTTTATGGCTTCGTGTGATAATTCTGAAGCCGCTTTATCTATAATCTTAAGTCTGACAACAAGTCGGTTTCTGTTGCCTCAGTGGGTGGTCTACCCAGTACGCTCGTAGCATTAGACATTTAACCATATACAGGCTAATTAACTGGTCTCATTAAATTCAACTCAACTCTAGCCTTGCAAGTGCCAGGCAGCATATAAAAATTCTACGCCGGTATTGTGTTAGCGTTAGAACTGAGCTCTTCAGTGAGGTTTTGAGTATAGATGAGATACAGAGAGAACAGTGCGACTTAGTCGCTCTAGTCAGAATAAGTGTTTAGCCCCCCGCCCCCTTATAGCCGAAGGAAACTAGAATAAATAAGTCCGCTCTGCATTCGCTACCCGTTCTATGCCAAAAACAAGCCATAAAACTACACCATTAGTGCTTAAAATTTTACCCTGCCCTGTCCCATACGGGTTCATATTCCAATCCCAATTTTGCAGCATCTGACGTGATCACATGATAGCCGTATGCTATACTATATCTCACAATGTCCTTATCAAGAAGCTTGGGTGATATGCCCTCAGATTCCGGCTTTATGGGGCGCAAAAAATTACTTGTACAATATATAATAGTACAATAGTTTTGATTGATTAGATATTAAAAGCAAATAGCCACTTCTCAAATGCATTTTAATTTAAATAGTACGAGCTAATGGAGTCTGCAAGATTTCTAGGCGCCACTCCACGACTGCAGACGCCGCCTGCTTTCTCGACGCTGCTGGCCACCGCTGCCGCCTCCTCCATCTCCTCCGTTCGAGTCCGGTGAGCCTGTCAGCTCGACGTCGCCGTGGCTTCTTGATCGGGTTCGAGCCAGCACCGGCCGACGCTGATCTGCAGGTCCGGCTTGAGCTGTCTCGAGCTCCAGCGCAGGCAGCGTGGCGCTCAAGTCCGAGACTTCGCTGCTGAGCCTCGCGTTTTCCATTTTTACAGGAAAATTCGTCTGCTTAACTTTTAATACTGACTCAATTGACTAAATAATAGGCAAGTCTCATAGGGCAAGTTTCAGCTGCTCTCCTCTTCGGATAATACAAGTGTTTTTCTATCCCTCATCTTCTCGTTCCATTATCCCTTTCTGCTGAGGCGGACCAAGCAGGGGAGACGAGCGAAGAGAGAACGGAGGGATGTCTGCCAATAAGCGCAGGCTAAACGTGCGAGTCAGTGAGTGCGAGCAGCCAACCTGTTAATACACACCCAACGCCTCCCCACCCCCCTCAGCGGCCGTTACTGCTTCAACACTTTAATTGGTTCAATAGGCTGGCAATCAGACCATGCCTGTCCCGTGACGCCCCCGCCCCACCCCACTTGTATCACGGGTTTAAGCTCAGTTGTCTCTTGAAAGAATTTGAAGATTAAGCGGCGTTGAAAATGATTCCTCTCTAACCTACTCTCTTCCTCTCTAGCTAGTCGTAAAAAGGGAATTAACTGAAAGCTTTTCACAACCCCACCCCCAGCCCCCGCGTTTTCTCGCTCTGCCCCCTGTCAGCGTTTTGGAGTTGCTTTTCTGTGCTTTGCCGCCTAGCGTTGCGCGACCGCGGCTGGCCCGCCCGCCTGCCTGCCACCCACCCTTTCGGCTTGTTATTATCTTTACTTTTTCTCTTCTAGCTTCGGGGGCTTAATTTTGCCTGGGTCGGTTTAGCAAACTATCACTGTAGCCTTTTATCAACAGCAGCGTATTTGGGAAACTGCATCTCTCATACTGATTCTCTATTATAGAAGTGTATGGATTTGCATGTCTTTAAAGTCTCTGAGTTTTATTTCCAGCCGTGCATTTTCGGATGTTTTTTGAAAGTGAGGGAGCTAAATTTCACATTCCCTAAATCCCAATTTCCCCAACCTTGCACATTCCCTAAATTGCACATTCCCTAAATTGCACATTCTCTAAAATTCAGTTGATGCACCGTATTCAAGTAAATAATACAACATACACTATTATACATGTATTGCTAGTTCAATCGACACTGTGGATCTAGCCATGTGACATTTCTTGATACCTGGAATAGAGGTAGACCGGAGCCAATCCCACAACAAATAGGACTATAATTGGTGCAGTTGTTTTGAAAATTTCGTTCCATTCTGAGCCTGAAGCTCCTGGTCTATAGGTAATTCTACTATTTCTATCTATCTATATCTATTTTATATTACTAAACTAATTTTGCGCTGTATTCGTGCGTGCGTGCGTGCGTGCGTGCGTGTAATTGATTTTTTCGAGAATGGCTCAACCGATTCTCTTCAAACTTGCACCATTCGATCAGAAATTTTCCTGGGATGTTGAATGCATCTTGGCTAAGAAATTGATCAATATTAAAGGGATTAAATATTCGAAAAACATGATTTTCTGCGAAGGTCAAGCAGCTCTTTCGACCTGAAATGCATTGTAAGAATGCTAGAGAAAAACCTGACTGACTGAATTTCAATTCTGATAAAGATTGCATCACAGCAAGTTAAAAAAAAGTGCCAAAGAAATGCACACACGACTTGATTTAAATTGCGTAACCATATTTCTAACTTAAATTGAGACTGATACTGGCTGACTGAGAAATTGATTATGTCATAACTTTTTACTCTAACCGATTTGCTATAAGAATTGAATTATAAGGGCCACAATTCATGCTCTCCGATCGACAAGAGATAGCCTAGATGCGATCAGACTGGACTGCTAATTCAGCGACCTGGGTTCGAATCTTAGTAGTGCAAAATAATTTTTTTATTAAAACATCTTAAAAACAAAATGCTGAACATAAAAGAGGCACAATGTCAAACAAAAGTGGCACCATTTCAAACATTAAAGGCCACCATGTCAAACATATATGACTCCATGTCTAACATTAAAGAGCCACCATGTCGAACATAAAAGAGCCACTATGTCAAACATCAACGAGTCACCATGTCAAGCGTACATACATGACTTCATTTCAGACATTAAAGTGCCACCATGTCAAATATTAAAGAGCCACCATGTCAAGCGTATAAGTGACTCCATGTCAGACATTAAAGAGCCATCATTGCATACATTAAAGTGCCACCAGGTCAAACATTAAAAAGCCACAATGTCAAACACAAAACAGCTACCATGTCAAACATAAATGGGGTGCCTACTATCTTGGAGTGCTTGCTATCTGGAGATGCGTGCTATCTGGGGGTGCTTGCTATCTGGGGGTGCTTGCTATCTGGGGGTGCTTGCTATCTGGGGGTGCTTGCTATCTAAGGGTGCTTGCTATTAGGTGGATGCTTGCTATCTGGGGTGCCTGCTATCTTGGAGTGCTTGCTATTAGGTGGATGCTTGCTATCTGGGGTGCCTGCTATCTGAGGGTGCTTGCTATCTGGGGGGTGCTTGCTATCTAAGGGTGCTTGCTAACTGGGGGTGCTTGCTTTCTAAGGGTGCTTGCTATTAGGTGGATGCTTGCTATCTGGGGGTGCTTGCTATCTGGGGGTGCTTGCTATCTGGGGGTGCTTGCTATCTGGGGGTGCTTGCTATCTAAGGGTGCTTGCTATTAGGTGGATGCTTGCTATCTGGGGTGCCTGCTATCTTGGAGTGCTTGCTATTAGGTGGATGCTTGCTATCTGGGGTGCCTGCTATCTGAGGGTGCTTGCTATCTGGGGGGTGCTTGCTATCTAAGGGTGCTTGCTAACTGGGGGTGCTTGCTTTCTAAGGGTGCTTGCTATTAGGTGGATGCTTGCTATCTGGGGTGCTTGCTATCTGGGGGTGCTTGCTATCTGGAGATGCTTGCTATCTGGGGGTGCTTGCTATCTGGGGGTGCTTGCTATCTGGGGGTGCTTGCTATCTGGGGGTGCTTGCTATCTAAGGGTGCTTGCTATTAGGTGGATGCTTGCTATCTGGGGTGCCTGCTATCTTGGAGTGCTTGCTATTAGGTGGATGCTTGCTATCTGGGGTGCCTGCTATCTGAGGGTGCTTGCTATCTGGGGGGTGCTTGCTATCTAAGGGTGCTTGCTAACTGGGGGTGCTTGCTTTCTAAGGGTGCTTGCTATTAGGTGGATGCTTGCTATCTGGGGGTGCTTGCTATCTGGGGTGCTTGCTATCTGGAGATGCTTGCTATCTGGGGGTGCTTGCTATCTGGGGGTGCTTGCTATCTGGGGGTGCTTGCTATCTGGGGGTGCTTGCTATCTGGAGATGCTTGCTATCTGGGGGTGCTTGCTATCTGGGGGTGCTTGCTATCTGGGGGTGCTTGCTATCTGGAGATGCTTGCTATCTGGGGGTGCTTGCTATCTGGGGGCTTGCTATCTGGGGGTGCTTGCTATCTGGAGATGCTTGCTATCTGGGGGTGCTTGCTATCTGGGGGTGCTTGCTATCTGGGGGGTTGCTTGCTGTCCTAGGATGTTTTCTTTTTGCATTGCACTTCATTTGAGCAGTTTTTCTATTGTCTATGTGAAGACTTTTTTGGCCGTCTTTTTGATACTTGTAGAGAGCCAGAGATTCTATCTAGATGCCCCCCATCGGGGGGGCGAAGATTGCTAGTTTCTACTATTTAGTTTTAATTTTCAAGCTGTCTGTACGCTCGTACTTGACACGATGTCGCATATTAATAAATCAAAACTTTGATTTACACTCTCAATAGGGCCGCCCCCGCTTCAGCGGAGATCCGGAAAAATTTTAAGGTCAGAATTTGCTCTTTGGTGCCTGTGCGGGGGTTCGGGGGTTGGAGATGGTGTGTTGTTTTCTACCCTCTTTTCGGTAAAGAATGATGTACACTGTACTGATTGCATATTTTAGCGCTATGAAGTGGGGAGAGGGGGTTCAAAAGCTGGAAATTTCTTAACGAACAAACTTTATATAACAAGAACTTACCATGCAGTAGCTTTCGGCTTTGGTTATATTTCGAGCTTTTGAATGCATAAGTATCAGATAGCTTGCAGAAAGCTACGAGCGTACACAATAAGCAGTACCAACATTTCTGAGAACAGATGCGAGCTGACTATCCTGAGTGACGGCAATGGTGCTGATGACGCTAATAAAAAGAGGCAGAGAAGAGAAAAAAACAGAGAAAAGACACTCTTGAAGCCTTCGGGGTCTGGAAACAGCAGAAATATACGAGTATATATTCGTAAGCGGACAGCAGGTTTCTGCCCCAGCTGTATCCGACATTATACTGCATTATTCTTCGCTAATTTTTGCCATCGCAGTTTCTCTTGAAGAAATAATAGTTTGAATTCGAGCTAACTAAAAAACACTAACAGTGGCTTCTCAACCTTATGAATTTAATGGTACATCGAGCGCCAATATCGATCCCAGCGTCGGTAATGGCGCTGATCGCAACGGTTCAGACGATGAAGAAGGAGGCTTAACGTCTTTGACTTCATCGGCAGATCTAGGGCACGGCAGCGAAGTAGAAGATGATTCAAGAAGCGACGCAAATCGCGTCACCAACCCTGCCAGCATCCCATCTGAATCTACTATAGGTGAAGTGATCTTAATTTAAGCATGTTATGCCCGATGTTAGTCTAATGCGAACTTCAGAAGGTTTTTCTATCAGGAAAGTACAGCACATGCTTGTGCGGCGGTAAAGATTCCCATGTGTGAAGCGAACACCAATGAAATGCGTTATAGAAATCTTATATGTACTTGCGTTCAGTGAGAATGAAGCTCTGCCTCCTCTCCTCAGCTCCCTAGCTTGCCTCCTCTCCGCCTCCCTTTGCCCCCACTCCCGCTACTCCTCTACTCTTGGGGGGGGGGCATCACAAACCCGAAATATCATAACATAATAACTCCAAAGTTCTAGCAATGTCCAACACTATTTTGGTTTTGGTTTTCGGAGTTATGATATTTCGATCGGGTTTGTGACATTTCGGGTTTAGCTCGTATGATAGGCGTTGCTAACACTTTCGGAGTTATGATATTTTGGGTTTATGATATTTCGGGTTTATAATGGGAAGTGCTTTTGGAGTTATGATTTTTTTGGGTTTATGATGGCGACCCTCTGGACACACGTCAAGATATCGAAGTACTCGTGCAACAGTATCGATAAGTAGCCTGTGGCTCTCATTTTCACTGAATTGCTCAATACATTTGCCAGACTAATATCTATCTGACATTGCAACCATCAGCAACTAGAAACAAACATATTTGTTGAGGGTTAAAGATCGAGAGAAACATATCGAACCATCGACTTATTTAATTGACTAGAAGTATAGACGCTTAGAGACATCGTCAAAGAGAGACGGAAGAATAAGAGAGAGGGAAACACACCTAAAACATTTTATAGCATAGGCGTAGGAACGGGGGCCAGTGGGCCATGGCCCCCACTTTTTAAACGTAATATGTAGACTTCTTGCTTATTTTTGGTTTTTGCTGCTTTGCATGAATACATTTTGCTGCAGGGCGACAAAACATAGCGCCTGCGGCGCCAAAATGAGTGCCTGTGGCGCTAAAATGAGTGCCTGCAGCGCTAAAATGAGTGCCTGCGGCGCTAAAATGAGTGCCTGCAGCGCTAAAATGAGTGCCTGCAGCGCTAAAATGAGTGCCTGCGGCGCTAAAATGAGTGCCTGCAGCGCTAAAATGAGTGCCTGCGGCGCTAAAATGAGTGCCTGCAGCGCTAAAATGAGTGCCTGTGGCGCTAAAATGAGTGCCTGCGGCGCTAAAATGAGTGCCTGCAGCGCTAAAATGAGTGCCTGCGGCGCTAAAATGAGTGCCTGCAGCGCTAAAATGAGTGCCTGCAGCGCTAAAATGAGTGCCTGCGGCGCCAAAATGAGTGCCTGTGGCGCTTTATAAAATGAGTGCTGACAAGATGGGTTCTGAAAATAATTGGTACATGATAATGGGCATTTTCCATATAAAAAAGCTAACTCGACGAAGGCGTGCACCCTATGCGCCCCCCCTAAATCCGTCACTGAACCTGCCCCCCCCCCACTTTTTGAAACGTTCCTACGCCTATGTTTTATAGGCCTGATGCAGTCAAACGACAGCGGATTTGGCAGCCTAAATATCGAGGCCCTTGTTGCATCCGCTGCCGCCGCCGCATCCGTTGCTGCCGCCTACTCTGAAGCAGCCCCTACAGGTCAACAGGAGATGCAGCGCAATAAAAATCTTGGCCATCAGGTTGTGCGCTACATAGCCAGAGACCGGCGCCAACAGCGAACTTTGAACCCCCCCTAATTGATTTTCAAATGTCCATCATCCATCATGTATCTATAGTTTTTAACGAACTACGAGGGGTGTCCTAAAAGTAGTGGGAATTTTCAGCCTAACTCATAGTTGGATTCAGATAGATTAATGGCTTTGACGTTAAATGAAGGCGACTTTATCTATATATACCATACTTTTTGAACTTTGTAACTATTTACCGTCATTCAGAAGTTATGTCAAATCTACGACGTAGTACTGTGCCCCTGGCTATAGCTTACAGAAACTAAAAAACAGGTATATTCCGGAAAAAAATGATAATCAATCTGTAAGAGCATATCCATTATAGTTCTTAACATGACAGTCAAATTCGCGATCAAATATCCTTGTCTTTAGGGATTGAAACCTTCTCCATGTAGTCATCGTTGCAGTTGACGCATTTCTCCCAGCGAATGCGCAGTGAATCAATGGCATGCGCGTACTGCTCCTTGGGAATCGCATAAGCAAGGAGTCACCGAACCTCTTCTTTCAGGCAGTGACGTTTGACGTAGACGTTGCTTCTTAGCAGCTCCTTCAGCCTCGGAAAAAAGACAAAAATCTGCTGGCGCCAAGTCAGGCGAGTAAGGTGGGTGAGGCAGGAGTTCAAACTTCATGCGTTGAATTGCCTTCACTGTCCTTGAAGCCGTGTGTGGTCGGGCATTGTCATGGTGGAGCATTGGTGGATTGATTAAGTCATTTTCTGTAAGCGATACGCAAGGGCTTAGTACTAGATTGGACATAACTTCTGAATGCCGGTGGTAGATATTTACAAAATTCAAAAAGTATGTTGTAGATAGATGAAGTAAGACTACCCTCGTAAGACTATAAATAAGTCATGCAACTGATCGGTTTTACCTCTAACTACGGTATACGTTTCTTATTGATAAAATAGAATAGACAATAGGTAGATTTGATCGATATTTACTTGCGTTATCAAACGGGATCATGATTTTTATGTTATATTTAAATTGAACAAAGTTCCCCCTAAAAACATTCGGTTAACATTCGAGTTGCGTTTAACGTTATAATGCTTTTCCTCTATTCACCTCTTGTTGTAATAGTCATTTCGCGATTGCTAATATTTTCACGTTAAATTACTTTTTATAGCTTTTTGACGTATAAATTTGGTGCAGCCAAAGAGCCTTAAGGCTTCAGGACTTATTTCGGAAGCTTGAGCAGCTCTCTAAACCTGGAGGCTGTGCTTCATCACTAGTGGCATCACTGGCTGCCATGATCACATGATTTTCACTAGTTGCATTCATATATGTTTAACAAAGCCAGGGGTCGGCAAACTTTTTACCTCCAGGGCCAGATGGAGAACCAGCGCATGACTGCGGGTCAGAGGAGGGGAGAGAGGAGAGAGAATGGAGGAAAAGAAATAGGAGAAAGGAGAGGCAAAGGAATGAGATGAGATGAGAGGAGATATCGAATAGGAGAGGAGAGGAGAGGGGAGATGAAATAAGAGAATGTACTTGCTTTCGGATTTTCCCCCGAATTAATGTTTTTTTATAATAAGCGGGGCTCGTTATTCCACGAAGCTGTCAGCTGACCCATTTTCTTCATTTCTCTCCATTGTTATTCGTACATAATTCAAAAATAGTCTAGTCACGCGCTGACTGAATGTAAATTTACTAAATTTGTTTATATACAATACGTGGGTGGACTGTCTGACCTTGAAAAGAATTTCGTACGTACCCGTTGTTAGCCAACGAATTGGCCGCTAGATACAGAGTGGAGCTACAAACAGGGGGTAATGTACGACACATATGCACACCCCATTGAGCGTTATACAGAAATCTATTTTCGTACTACCTACTAATTGGTTCTGAGTTTATACATACATTGAAGCAAAATGGATGTCACAAGTTTTTCTATCTAGTCATCATCCGGAAAGCACAACTCTATCTGCAAGCTCTGCCGTTGCGTCCAAGATCATCGGAATATTCATGGCATTAAACTCGGCTGGTTTAACAGAGACGACAATCGTAGACGAAGGAATCGATGACAGCGCATCGTCTTCGTTGACTTCATCAACAGATTTGGGACACGGCAGCGAAGTCGACGACAGGGTCGGGAGCGGCGGCGCAGACCAGTGCGCCGTCACGAATCCTGCCAGCGTCCTGCCCGACGAGGAAGTGAGCTGGATGCTGTCCAACGACAGCGGCTTCGACCAGCCGCCGGAGGGTCAGACTAAGAAAAGTCTGGCTCGGCAGATTCTGCACTACATGGCCAAGAGCCGACGTAGGCATCGGCAGTCTTCGAGACCGACGGCGTGACACCAAAACGGAGAACTGATCTGCTGCGTTCCTAGAAATGGGACATCTGGTGCGATCTCCGAACTTCGATGACCTTTGAACCTTGGAAACCCTCAAACCCTCAATGTTTATTCATTATTCGTAGGAGTGTACTTTAATCACGTGTTGTCTTTCTCTACCAACCATTTAGGTCTGGCTTTAAAAATCTCGTTCAGTCTTTAGAATAAACCTTTTGGTCATACCGTTTGAGTAATTCATTAACTCTCTGTACAAACTGTACATTCAGGCCAGCTGTACATACAAGTACGCTATACCAGGCGTCTTCATTATGGTCTTGAAAGCGTATTTTGGGTGTTGTTTTCGTCGCCTTTTTGACCAGCCGCTGTACAAATTTACTCCGACTTAGTCAGCTGACATTCTGCAGTATGCCTGTTCCTGTTCATTTTACCGTCAACATATCGGCTATATTTAATTTCAATTGAGTATTCTATAAGTTAATATTTTCCCTCAACCTACCTGCGGCTCGTCCCTATTAAGTACGAAACTGTTGTCAATGCTTATCAGTTTGTATTCAAAATTCATTCGGGTCTCGTAATTCTGAGTGCAAATAAGTGTATATAGCATAATGCGTATCACGCTACTGAATTCATTTAAACGCTGTAGGTACTCGTACATGGAGGACTTCATTTGACTATAATAAACTCTGATAAATAAGCTTTTCAGTTTGAATTTGTTTTAATTTCATGCGGAAGATACATGTAATGCAAAAACGTAAACGTTTGTTTATTTACAATCAATCATTTTTAAAACGCAACGGATGATAACAGGATGTGGACAGTTGTATGGATATTTCAATGAATCGCTGAAAAAGATCTCGCCTATTCAGTTCAATATGTTTTTCTCAGCTTTTTGAGTAACCAGCCTCTGGCAGCTGGACGGCCGCTTCATCTGGGTCCAGCGCAGCTTGAGTCGCAACTGCAGCTGGCCGTTGAGCAGCTGCCAGACTCCGTGCAGCTCTGGAAACGCCGGCCTCTGGAAACACGTCGCCAGAATCGCGATGTCTTTGGCTTCGCGGCTGGGCCCGACGCCGCCAATGCGACAGAGCTCGAGTCGATGCCACGCCGTGTTCAGTGAGCTGCCGATGCTCGAGACACCACGGCGGAGAGGCTTTGTGGCAGATGGGACAGCACTGAGTTGCTCATGTTCGCTGCTTTCTACAATAGTTTTTGACAAACAATTTTGCCTTTTGCTTGCTACACTGGCTTTAAGATATAGCTGCAGCTTGCATAGATATGCAGCAATATGCAGTATCTGCGCAAGGGTATGTTGTACCCAACCACGTGATAGCACGTGACAGTGCTAGCTATACAGCAACAACAATATTTTGCGCTTGAATTCTCGTTCTATTGTACTTGATTGAGTAAGTGGGGTAGTTTCGAGTATTGACATGTACTTCCTATACCAGTAGCGATCTAAATTTAAATTCGTTTAAAACTTAAGGGTGACGTTTCAGCCAAGGACTACCCTCAAGTAGAAGAGCTGGCAACTAGACGTTTCTTGGAAAAAAATTTGGGTGGCAGTTTTCCGAATAATACACTACGGAGATAGGCAGTTTTCATTTTTTCAGCACAAAAATTGTTATTGCTTTCGATAGGAGGCAGACACAGTGTTAATCTTTTGGTATGTCTTGCCTTTCTTATAGCTCCATTGATATTTATAGATCTTTTCGTTCAGAAAATTATGATTCTGTTACTAACCTGTCTCCTGAAATTTTTCAAGAAGCGTCCGTATCCCGTCCTACTTGAGTGGCCTTGATTTAAGCCTGTAATGATATAGGAATACGCTTAGTGATTCAGGATGGTGTGTTTATCGTCTGTGGAAA